>ML681967.1:9702613-9727065 GCA_007922195.1 Podocnemis expansa | reverse complement strand
CCCCGCCGGTGCCTGCAGCCCCCCTTTGCAGGCACCCAGGGAGCAGCGCTGGGCAGCGCTGACCCCCGCCAGTGCCTGCTGGCCAGGGGACAGCCCTCAGCACCCTGGCCAAGGTGCTGAGTGTTCCCTGGCCAGGGTGCTGAGGCGGCAGCCCTTTAAATGTTGTTTCGGAACCTATTGTTCCGAAACAACATGTTCACATGCATTGTTTCGAAACAAGCATTTCGAAACAAGGTTGTTTCGTCCCCAAATGGGGTTTAACTTGTTTCGAAACAACTGTGCGTCGCGTGAACATGGTTTTTTTTGTTTCGAAACAACGAGGTTGTTTCGAAACAAAAGTGCCGTGTGAACACAGCCTATGTCTATTGAAAAAACAAACAAACAAGGAGTCCTGTGGCAGTTAAAGATGAACAAATTTATTTAATGCACGAGTTTTCATGGGACTTCATCAGAGTGGGGTTTTCTCCGATGAAAGCTCATGCATTAAATAAATTTGTTCGTCTTTAACTGCTACAGGACTCCTTGTTTGTGTTACTAAACTCGACTAACACAGTTGCCCCTTTGAAACTCGTCTATTAAGTTGGCACTAACAGTGGTCAGATTCATCAGGCTATAACCTAGTCACTGGAAACTTCCAGTTCAACCAACTCTGCCCCATCCTCAGCCCCACTTAGCACTGTACCCCACTCCTGGCTTTCCCATTTGAATGTCCCCCATTGCTTGTGGGGGAGTGAGCTCCCTTGAGGATTCCCTGGCAGAACAACCCAGAGCATCTCCAAAACATCCTTCCCCATCCCAGTTAAGGGCAAATGCTCAACCCAGCCTTCCCATGGTGGACATTTTGCAGGCAGAAAATGAGAGGGCAGAAAGTCTGGCCCTTGTGATAGAGGGGATGGAAGAGGCAGAATGAGAGGTTAGAACTCAAGCAGGCTGGGCCTGCCATCTCCTTGCTTCTCCCCCAATTTGCTGCTCCCCACCCTGACAAATGAGGCATGTGCATTCACAGATAAACACATTGCCAGTATGAAAATATTCCTCTTCGTTTGTCTCTCAGACAAAAGCCAGCTTGTCATGGAGAATGGGGGCCTGCTGTGCTGGGTGGGGATATGCACACTACAGCCAGCAGAACAATTGCCACCATTCATATGGATGAGGAGATAATTCCTGCATCTTAACCTGGGACTCTTTCTCGTGCCTCCTCCTCCGCTTGTCCTTTTTCTTTGTGGTGCACCAGCTATGGATTGTGGATGGGATCCCAGGTGGCAGCATTAGGATGTCTTAATGACAGGGGCAGAGAGAGGCAGGGAGCTCCCAGCATGTGCTCATTAGACTACAGCACTCACGTGACTGTGATTCACTTCTTATTTGTGCTAAGAGATGGGCTTGTTGCTGTGTTGCCTGCACTCTGCCAGCATCTTATGTCAATGCTGTGGGCACCTAGGCTCCCTGGGGCCCCTTCCTTCAAGTATAGTGACGCCTCCTGGTTCCCACCCTCCACCAAAGGCCACGGCAACACCTGCTTATAAATGAAGAGCTACCAGCTTCCTCCGAGTCTCAGCAGCTTCCACTGAGGAAAGGGAAGGTGGATCTGCTGTTCCCAGTGAGATAGGGTCAAATATGTTCAGCCAAAATTTGCCCTGGGCTCCTGAGAGCAGCCATTTAGGGAGGGGAGTTCCTTTGCCTTGGGCCTTCTCCAGAGCTAGGTTCAAGTAATGGCACTGCATATGGAGGGAAGGGGAGAGTAGTCCAATCAATTCCAGCTCTGATTTGCCCTGCAGCCCTTTGTTCCCCAGACACCTGCTAGTAATCTGACAGCAGGTCAGCCAGGGTGCGGTGGGATCTAAATGTGCAGACACAGGCAGGGTGCAGTATTGGTGGAAGGAGACATGGAGCCTGCAAAGGGTTCTGCTCTCCCAAAGGCAGAAGGGGTGTGTGTGCATCATCTGCAGAGGGGAGAGGGTAGCATTTGCTAGATGGACTTGCTTGGAAAGCCATAACTTCTTGCACTTTCTGCTGTTACCATATACCTTGTGCAGCTGAATGCCTGTTCCCATGATAGTGGCTGCAGGCCACATCAACCAGAGCCTGGAAGTACACAGGCAATGCCAGTCAGATCTAAGAAGCCTGGGCTTAAACTGATGGCTATTGGCCTGGTGAGAGCTAAGGCTGGACCCTGTCGTCTCCTGTCACCCCACAGCTCCAGACACACCATAGCTTTTGTCCAGTGATCTTGGAGCATGGCCAACTCCAGACATATAGCCACATCCAGAAACTAAGCATGGGGCAAAAGCCTCGTGGCTGGGCTTCCAACTTAAGCCCTGCATTTCAAGGCTATGCATACCAATGCATGCCAGATCTTTTCTCTGGTGCCTGCAGCTGCTTGGTGTCTATTTAGATGGCGAGTTCCTTGTGGCAGGGTCCTGGCTTGTAGGTCTGTGAAGCCTCTAGCACATAAGGGGATCCTATAGTAATAAATTCTCCATCTTCATCTCCACCCTTGTTTCTCTTTTCACTGCAGTCTGATCTCATCAGCAAGAGCCTTCTCCTCACTCTGCTTTGTATCAGCCACAGCCTATTATTTCTGCCTTAACTGGCAAGTGAGATTGGGTCTTGGATAGGGATCAAATTGCTTTGAATCCTTCTTCCCTCCCCTGCCCCCTTCACTCTCCATCTCACCTTCTGGAGGCTTATTTATGAAAATTTAATGTTCATTTCTGTCTCTCACTAATCATTTTGGGACTTGAAAGGGGTTAGTTCAGAGACAGTCACTACCAGAGACAGGCCAAAAAAACCTCAGGAGACTGAACTGGAGGGAGTGGAGCGCTCAAGCGGCACTTTGGGGGTGGTGTGGGGCCAGATTCATCCATGCCTTAGCAAGGTCAGGGTAGGACTCTGCCAGGCCCGAGTGGCAGCACATCACACCCATTTTGCAGAGGTGTGAATGATGGCACGAGTCTGAGGCGGGGAGGCAGGCCTGTGGTGTGTCATGAACGTAATGTTGGCTAGATTCGGGCTAGGGGAACCCAAGGGTCATATAAGCCATTGATGTTGTGGTATGTTCACAGAAGCCTGAGGAAGTTAGGTTCCTACTTCCACTATCTGCAAGTCAATGAAAATTGGGTGCCCCGTTCCTGTCGTCTCGGTTGACAATCCTAGCTGTTTTCTCTGGGAGAACAGCAGGAGTACAAGGCTAGTTATGAGACTAAAAGGCACTGAGTATGCCCAAGAGATGGTCAGGTGGGGCCTGAAGATGCCTTGGGGATGGTGAATTGGTGTTGGAATAGACTACTTTGGGGAGAATCTGGGAGGTCCAAAGACGTAAGAGAGGAATCAAAGTACTCCATTCACACATTTGGATGTGTACAGGAGAGGGTTTTAGATCTAACCCAATGGCCATGCAGGCTCCACACCCGGCAGTTAGCATCAGGGTGACCAGCTGTCTCAACTTTTTGGGCACAGTCTTGGTATTTGAGCCCCGTCCTTATTTTTCACACTTGCTATGGTCACCCTGGCACCAGAGTGCTCGAGGCTCAGCCATTGAATGGAGTGCATTTCAGGCCAAGGGCAGAGGGGCTCAGAAGAACAAATTAAGGAGAGGAGCAGTGGTCCTTGCTCAGTGGAGATGAAGGTGACTTCAGCTCATTGGACAACAAGCCAATGAACTGAAGTATCAAGATGAAGTCTGCCCCACGGGGCTTTTGAGGAAATATTGGGTCATGCCAATACAGGACAGCAATGTTCTGAATTTTCACACCTCCTCTACTGTTAATGATAGCAACCATGGTGGGTTGGGCCAGGAGGCCGTATTGAGGAAGTGCCAGGGCTCTGAGGGGTTAATTCCCATGGAGGAAGAAAGGAAAATCCCAGTGGTTTCACCTTCTGCACTTGTAGTTCTATTGACATTGCCTAACAGGTGGGATACAGCTCCAGAAGGATGGTGACAGGGAGACATACCTGCTTCTGTGCCCTGGAGCCAGGAACACTGGAGTTTTAATCCCAACTCTGGTACCACCTTGCTGTTGCTTTGGATAAGTCACCTTCTAAGTGCTCTGTGCCTCTGTTTACTCATATATAAAATGGGGGATAGTAATGCTGATCAGTCTTCCAAGTGCTGAAGATAAATCCATCCATGTCTGTGACTGGCTTGAATACTAGAGGGGCAGGGGAATCCTGAGGCAGACAGATGCATGAATGTGAAATCATTATTGTGATGACAGGGGTTTCTGCTGCTATAGAGGAGGGAAGATTAAATGCCCCTATAGTTGCCTGCCATACAGAAATTCATCATGACCCCTGTCCTTCAGCCCCAGATCTGTTAAACCCTGGCTTCACTTTAGAAGCTGCTTGTTGCTGTCTTTGAAGTCGACACAATCATTCTGCCTTAACGCTTCACTGCTCTGACTCATTGAGTTTGCATATAAATCGGTGAGGGGAGAGGGAGGCTGAGGTTGAGAGAAACTGAAAGAGCAAAAGCGAGGGAGGGAGGTGGATGAAGGGTACCAGGCAGGCATGTTGGCTAGAGCTAGGCACTCAAATCCAGCTTGCCCATAGCTCTGTGAAATGTACCATGGACACAAGGAGTGTGCCTGCTTTGGCCAGGAGGGGGAAGGGACTGGGTGAAGGAGTAGCTTATTCCAGTCTCTAATCTGGAGAATTTGACAAGATATCACTATGCAGTTGGACTGGGGGCGGGGTGGTGAATGAATGAGTCACTAGATGTTCTCTGCAATCCTGGTTTAAAAGCAGAGTAACCCCATAAATCAGTGGAGCTGCTGTGGGTTTACACAGCAGTGACTGAGGTCTACTTCACCCCCCCCCCCCCCCCAGGCAGAATTTCATGTTGGCTACTGCAGTGTAAACTGATGACTGTAGGGGAAGTTGCTCCAGGTTTATGCCAGGAAAGCCAAGATCAGAATTGGACTCTGAACATGCTAGAGAACTAAATCTTCTAAATCAGCAAGGGCTAATAAAAAGAGTACCTTTTTCCTTGTTGTTTTGTAAAGTTTCATTTCCTAATGGGAGAGGGCTTCACTCTGTGTTTTCTTCTGTTTCAACCCTCTTTTGCCTTTCCAATTTTCCTTCATGTAGGAGTCGCCACTTCCCCCATACCTACTTGCATCCAGTTTGTTTTACTTTTCTTAGATAAAATCTGACTCCAGGCCTTATTTGGTAAATAGAGCTGGAAGAATCTGGCCTCATTTTTCTTTCCAGCCCTCCCAATGACAAGCCTTTCAGGATCAGGGAGATGGAAGGTGAAAGATGAATGGAATGCAGAAGCAGAAGAGAAAAAATAAAACAGGCAAAACAAAAAAGCCCCCAAAATGAAGAGAGTGTGGAAGCAGAAATGGAAGACAAGGGGCCAGCAGAGAGAGAGAATGAGGCAAAGTCATGCTCAGGTAGTAAAAGAGAGATGAAGAAAGCAAAGTAAAGCCAAAATGGAAGAGAGTGAGAAAGAAAGTGGCAGGTGGGGATGGAGAGGAGACTGCAGTGTTACCAGAATGAGGACAGAGGGATATTTGCTACTGGTCTCACATCAGAACCTGTCACTGCTGGCCTGCAAATCTGATCATTTCTTCTCCTCACCTCCTGTGACATGCAGCCTTGTCCTTCCTCCCTGCCTCTCCCACTCCACATACTGTTGTTCCCTGTACTGAAGCTTTGGCAGCAGTGGGGCTGAACTTGTTTAGAAAACAAGTAAGCAAAAATAAGCAAGGCTTTAAGATTAGGAAAACCTTTAAACAAACTGAAGGAGGGCAGGGAAGCAGATGGCATCATGCACCAGAATGTGTATAATGCAAAACCTTCTGTTGCAACCTCCTTTCTAGATTCTGTGCAGCGCCTCTGTGTCTTTCCTCCCAGCCTTGTCTAAATTTCCATTGTGTTTGCGTTGGGGAAGCATGAATGCATCTGACTGGGGGATGGCTCCTGGATGGAAATGCCACTTCTACCTCTCTGCGTCCTAGCAAATATTGCTGTCGGTCTGCATTTATGATGTGTGCAGCCAAGGAACCTTAATCTGCGTCTGCTTTTGCCTGTCCAACACTGTAAATATCTTAGAAGCAGTTAATGTTTTGAAACAATTGAGGTATTTTGAACACAGTGCATGAGCCAAATCAACATATTGCAGACCTCATAAATATGCCTTTTGTAAGGCAGTAATAAAAAAGGACAAAAGCCAAACCCATCGCTGGTCTGCTTGAATGTATAAAGCGATGTAAATATGATATATCTGTACGTAGTTTCCTTCCCCACTTCCAGAACCTTAAAGAGCAACATCAAATCCAGATCAGCTTCTGAAGCAGAGCCATAACTATGGCAGGGCCGACGGGGCAAAGCCCCAGGCAGCCCAGAGTGGCTCAGTGGAGCTGGTGTATTAAAGAGGTAGCTTTGTGGTGCCACCTCTAAGCCCCGCTAATGGGAAGGGACGTGTTCTGATCATAACACGCCCCGGGCGGCAAAACTGTGTGTTACGGCTCTGTGCTGAAGGGTGTTGACCTGAATGACATTCAGGTCTTAAGCTACAACTGCTTTCTGTCATCTGTATGGAAGTCTTTTTGGTGTTCTCACTCCAGGAGCAAGATGACTATGCATGGTTGCCACTAATTAGCTCCCCTTGCTAGCTATCTCTTTAGAAGCAGAGCAAAGATTGAATGATTCATAAGAGCTGTAGTAGAAGATGAGAGTCTAAGACATAAGACCAATATAACAGGCCAAAAATGAGGCCCGAGGCCTGGAAAAATAGGTAAGGATACAGTACCCAAGCCAAAATACGGTCATGGATGTAGAAAATCATAGTAATCTGTAGGGAGCCATGGAACTTAACAGTAGGTGGGTAAGATTCAGATGCACCTGATATTTTGCTACTTTAAGAAGTTATAAATAGAAAGTAGAGGAACAGCAATTCAGTAGCACAAGGACCTGACACCACTGAAGAGATAACAGGGACCATTTTACTGTGTCAATTCATAACAATATGATACATTAATATGTTTTTGTCCAGTGTCCCATACATGGAGATGGGTAGGGAGCTACATACATAACAGGGGGCAGAGCAAAACTTGTCCATGAGAGTGTATAAAAATGGAGGTACAAGGGAATAGCTTTGTCCGGCCTAGGGGATGACAGAGAACCCTGCTCTCAAGTGGGCTGTTCCACTGAATCAAGGTGCACTTATTTGACGTATACTTATAGAATGTAAGTTACTTCTTATTGTGCTTCACTACAATAAACCTGGCCAGAGGGCCTTTGTTCTCAATGGATTTGTGATCGTGTCAATTCATTCAATTGTGAATGGGTGTCTCAGTTAACTGGGCAGACTGGGAAAGCGACACATGGGGAGCTCATGCGTGCAGTCAGTAATTAACAACCTGTCAGCTGTGCACCTGATTAACAACTGACAACAAGAGCATGGGCTGTCTCACCACAAAGACTGCAATGTGCCCAAACCTCTCAATTTCAGTATGAGTCTCATGATAGTTCCTAAGTTGTTTTAAAGGCCTCATTCCTGGAATCTTGTAATTATGGTAAAATCTCCGTTTTCAGTATAGAAATAAAGCAAAGATGTAGTTCTCCAGATTGCAGAAAAAGCTTGAAAACATGACTTCTAAGAGCTCTCAATCCAGCAGGCAAATGAAAGGAGTGCAACTTGTCTTTAAGCTTCATGATTTTTTTTTTCCAAAATACAATGCATTTTTGAACATGCGGCCATTCAAGAAAGCAATCTGGAGTCGTTGTGACTAATTCCCTGACAACATCTGCTCAGTGTTCAGGGGCCATCAAAAAAGCTACACAGAATGCTGGAACCATTGGGAAAAGAGTGGATAATAAGACGGAAAGTATCACAATGCCACTATATGCCATGGTACAGGGACACCTGGAATGCTAAAAGAAGTAAGGAGTCTTGTGGCACTTAAAGACTAACAGATTTATTTATTGCATGAGCTTTCATGGGAGAAAATCCCACTTCGTCAGATGCTTTGAAGAGGGGGAACTTACAGAACTAAATGAGAATAAATGCAGGGGAGTGTAAGACATGGGATCAGGTCATACTGCAGCAGCAAATCAGAGCACAGTTTAAAACCAGGCATCTTGAATTTCACATGGTAGAAGACAGGCACTTGCTTCTGCAAGTTTCTTGGGTGATCTGAACAGCTTCAACAGGAGGAGAAGTTAAAACAGAGGGACAGTTCAGCTTAATAAAGAGGGTGGAAAAAGGAACTGGGAGGGTCAGTGTCACGGTCACCTATATAGCTGTGGTCGCGGCCCAGAGGGGGCATTGGCCGCGTGCCGTGACCTGACAGGCTGAGGCTGAAGACTTTCCAAGCTACCGCACTGCGGCAGGTAGACATCTGTAACTGAATGATGTGAGCAGTGCTTGAAGGAGAACCATAGTCACTATTCAACCCTGCTTTCACACAATCTAATTTGCATATTATTTGATTTTCGGCTTTTCTCTTTGAAGTCTTGATGTCCCATTGATTTTCTTGACGACCATCGTTAACAAATCATCAGTGGAGTGATTAGGAAGATGGAAGTGCTCAGCAACTGGTTTGGGTTTTTTTTGTAATTTTTGTAATTTGACTTCACCCTCCCTCTGTGTGCTGTTCCCTAGAGTTTGAACCCTTACAAATGCTCTGATTTGCTGTTGCAGTATGACCTGATCCCATGTCTTACACTCCCCTGCATTTATTCTCATTCAGTTCTGTAAGTTTCCCCTCTTCAAAGCATCTGAAGTGGGATTTTCTCCCACAAAAGCTCATGTGATAAATAAATTTGTTAGTCTTTAAGTGCCACAAGACTCCTTGCTTTTTTTTTTTGCTTTACTAGACTAACACGGCTGCCCCTTTGGAACTTACCTGGAATACTCTGTGCAGTTCTGGTTGTTCCATCTCAAAAAAGATATACTAAAAACAGAAGACATACAGAGAAGGGCAGCAGAAATGTTAGGGGTATGGAACAGCTTCAACAGGAGAAGTTAAAACAGTGGGACAGTTCAGCTTAATAAAGAGATAACTAAGGCTGGATATAATAGAGGTCTATAAAATCATCACTAATGTGGAGAAATAAATATGAAAGTGTTATTTATCCCTTCAGGTAACCCACAAACCAGGATTCACACAATAGATAGCAGCTTTATAACAAACAAAATGAAACATGTTCACACAATGCACAGCCAACCTGCAGAACTTGATGCCAAGGGACTTTGTGAAGGCTAAAAGCATAACTGGGTCCAAAAAAGAATTAGATGAGTTAGTGGAGGATAGGTCTATAAATGGGTATTAGCCAAGATGGTCAGGGATGGAACCCTAAGCTCTGGGTGTCTCCACACCTCTGACTTCCAGGAGCTGTGACTCGATGACAGGGAGTGGTGGATCAGTAAAGCCTTGCAAATCCGTGGATATCTGCCTTATACCCGCATGCGCAGATACAACATGGATATCTGCAGACCATTTCTTGCGGATGCAGATTGGATACTGATCCACATATTTTTATCTTCACAAAGCTAGAACCCTGCAAATATGTGGATATCTGCAGATATCTGCATTATATCCGTATCCATGGATATCCACAGACTATTTCTTGTGGATGCAGGTCGGATACAAATCCACTTATTTGTATTCGTGCAGGGTTCTATGGATCAGTCAATAAATTGTCTTGTTGTGTTTGTTCGCCCTGAAGCACCTGGCATTGGCCACTCTTGTAAAACAGGATACTGGATTAGGTGGACCATTGGTCTGGCCCACTACGGCCATTCTTATATGAAAGAGAAGCCTGGTCTAATGAACAAAGAGTCCTGTGGCACTTTTAAAGACTAACAAATTTATTTATTACATGAGCTTTTGTAGGCACAATCCCACTTCATCAGGCACATGAAATGGAAACTATAGTATAAAAGGGAATAGATAAATGCAGAGAAGAGTAAGTCACAGTCAGTTCAGATTTTTTCAGCAAACAAAGCAAGTTGTTTTGATTCAAACAGTGTGGAATAACAGCTAGAACAACACTTTCTCAGCTCTCTCCCACAAGTGCCACTCCTCTACAATTATTTTCTGACCAGCCCTAATCCCACTCTCTTTATAACTGGTCAGGGTTCTATGATACATAAGGGATGTTTGCTTTTTCTTTTATGTGGGGTTTCTGGTTTGAGTCTGAGCTGGCCTTGCTTTTGGTCTCCCCCAGTTCTGCTCTCTGAACACTGTAGCGGGAGGAAAAGTAACATTTCAGATTTTCTTGAGGACCAGGCCAGGCATCACTTCTGCACAAGGCAAGTGACAAAGCAAACAAAGTCCATCTTCTCTCTTGAGGTGCAAAGGCCTGGATGATTTCTGCCTCAGCAAAAGACTTGCCTGACTTCAGCCTCCAGTTTTTCTGTGGTTGATATGGTGGCTGGCATAGAGAGGGTGAGTATGTGACCTCTAGACACTGATTGTGTTTGAGCACAGTAAGCCTGGAAGATAGGGACTATGTGTGACACCTCTGCAGATTCAGGCCAATCTTTGGATGGGGATTTAAAAGGAAGGCCCTGTTGGCAAATGAGTTGGCGGCACAATGTTAGGGACCTTTAATAAGAATTCCTTCAGGCTGCTCTTCAGTTAATGGACCCAACACAGTTGTTGTTTGTTAGCTTTAGCTACTCTTAGAGATGCCCTGATGAGCTAAGAACATGGATTACAGAGATGCTTTTGGTTTAAGTGAGCTTTTTGGGACACAGACGAGTCTTTTAATGTGGTTTTAAAGCACCTAGCATGGTGGAACCCTGACCCTGGGAGAGGCCATGGGGTGCTACGATAGGCAATGAACTCTAGGGAAAGTTGGGATCCACATCTATGACTGGGAGCAAACACTGCAGCTCTGTCCCAGCTCTGATTTTAATAATATGGTGCCTCAGCTGGACCCTGCAGAAAAATCAAGGGAGGAACTTGATAAAGCAGTAGAAATACATGGCGCTAAATTGGCTACCCTGCAGGTATGAGTTCAGACTCTGGTATCTAATAATATTCAACTCCACTGGAAGAAAAATGACAATTTCAAAAATCCTTTGAAATAATCCTCTACGAATGTTGAAGTTTCTTAAAATACCAGGGGAAGATCCAGAAAGTTCTTTTAAAAAGTTTGTGATGGAAGTTTGAGGATTAAGTGAAGCAACCTTTCCCCCCCACCTCCGCTGTTGAAAGCACATATATCTACTTCATTTTTTTTTAACCAATTAGATCTGTAAAGGGACCTTCACCTGTAAAAACATGTTACCTGCAAAGGAGCACACTGGGGTTGCGCAGAAAAATTCCCTTTCTCCAATGTCACTCTAATTTCACCCTTCTGGATCAGCTTTTAAAAAGCATTTCCCTTGGGACATCCACATCACCATACAATAGAGCTCCTTAATCTTTTATTTTGGCAGTCTCACAATCAACTATTTTATGGAGAGAAAAATAATGATGATATCCTCTGACATTTCCAGACCCTGCTTAGGCTGGTAGCTGGAGACTTTTGATGTGTCAGGATTAAGGTGTTGAATTTTCAGTATTAGATCCATGCAAATGGCATCTCATGGAAATATTTTTGCATTCTCTGATTTTAAGCAGAATGATCACTGGTTGGCTTCAGCTGTAATGGACACAGATCCACTTCATCTATTCAATATAGAAGACACATCAGGCCCAGATCCTTTTTGTGGGATATAGCTGCAGATGGTGGGGTGCAGAGAAGCCAGTGATGTTTCCTCATTCTCAAGCTGGCTCTGTGCTCTACATTCCTCCATGGGCCTGCATTTCAAAAGACTTCAGGGCCAGATTTTCAATTGCTCAGCCTCCCTAATAGTGAAGTTCCAAAGGGGCAGCCGTGTTAGTCCAGTCCAGCAAATTAAAAAAAAAACAAAACAAAACAAAAAAAAAACCACACCAAGGAGTCCTGTGGCAAACCTGTTAGTCTTTAAGTGCCACAGGACTCCTTGTTTTTCTTCTAATAGTGAGGCAGTTTTCAGAAGAGCTGAGCTCTCACTTAGGCACCAAAAGAAACGACCAGATTTTCAAAGCTGCTCAGCACATTGTGTACATGCTTGGTGATGAGCAGTGATAGATGGGGCACCACTTGCAGATTCTGAACAATAGAAAATTTGGCCGCTCACAGCCTTCTGAAGCACTACAGTGCTCCAGCATCACTTCTTTCCACCCACAACATGCCCTCGATGCCAGGACCAAGTAGCCGAGGAGCTGGCTATGCTGAGTCTGAAAGATATGGCAACCCCATACAGGGCTGGTTCTTGCAGTGCACAAGCACGTAGCCCAGTGCACAGCATGGCGAGAAGCTTTTTCAACTGGTTCCACTCTTGACTGAGGAGAAGGTCAGTGCTGGAGGGAGGACCAGAGACAGGTGGTGGTGGTGGTGGGGGGGGGGGCCTAGGACGAGTGGGGCAGGAGCCTTTCTGCTGGTTTGCAGCTTGGCCGGCTTCAGGCCAGCTCAGCTCTCTGCTCACCCAAAGCAACATGCCGCACCAGCCACCCCCCCCCCCTTCTGCACAGACCACCACACCAGCTGGCCCACTGCCCAGCCCACCACAGGGGAGGGGTTCACTAAAATCACAGGTGCCTAGGGCACCAAAAAACCTTGGGCTGGCCCTGACCCCATACAATAGCTGTGTGGGCCATATTGTATTAAGTGTTTGAATGGTTTATGTATCTTTGGGGGCCAGGAATTATGCACATGTCCAAAGAAAAAGTTTACCACAGCTCCACCAGGAATTAAAAGTGACATGTGTGGAGGAGTGATTAAGGTGAATTATTCCAGCTGTAACATTTCTGGAGTGGTAGCATTCTGGGGAGTCTGGCTTATACTGGCCCACACTGGGTTTTCCAGAGACTATCAGACAAAGAAAGGGCTTTTGCTATAAAAAGGCTGGTCTTAAACTGGCTTGGGGCCTTCTTTCTGATCCAGCAGGCAGGCCCTTCTGTGCAAGGGGAGCCAAACCCTTCTGAAAGGGTTGGGAAGCCTTTGTGCTGCTAGGATCCCATAAGACTGGTTGTGAGTCCCAGTATGTTCAGTATACGTTTAAATATGTTTTGTTATGTTTTCTCTGTGACGCTTTTACCTTGAAAATAAATGTGCTTTTACAGTGAGCTGTATGAAAACTGTGACTGCTGGTTACATGCTGTTCATAGCCCTCAGAGGAAAAGCAAAGCACAGGTGCTTACTAAAGGCATCACAGTTGTACCGCAGATAGCTGTGCAGCCTTAAAGTCCTGGAGTGGTGCAAGGGTCCGGACCCAGAGACAGGGGATGGCAGGAGTCCTGAGACCTAATTGGGTGCTCCTGGAGTGGATGATGGATGTTGGCAATGCTGATTCAGTTACCCTGAAATTGTGATAGTGAGATCTAGCCAGTTTCCATTCCTTTGCACTACTGGAATGGGAATGGTCTCTGATACTTAGTCTGTACTTCAGCTAAGTTCTTTCTCTAGGCTATAGGATCAAGAAGAAATAGGAAACATACAAAGAAACCATTTGCCTTTTAAATATTTCTTTTCTTTTCCAGCCTGTGCTCTGGGGCCTTTATTTTCACTCATCCAGGGGTAGATCTTTCAAATTAATAATGTTCTTTCTCTCTCTTTTCCCAAGAAGCCCGGGTTAAATTAATGAAATGTCAAATACTATTAAGTTCTGATCGTGTGTGTGTGATAGCAGAAGGACTGATGTGTAGCTTATGATGCTGACAGTTTACCCCTCCCATTTGCCATTCTGATCAAAATTCCTTGTATTCGATTTGTTTTTTTCATTGACTTCCTATCGTGGCCCCATGCTGGGGATATGATTTTGTTTAACTGAGGCTTTAAGGCTTTTTTGTTTATTAACATTTTTAATTTCATTATAATCTGACCTTTCTTCCCATTGTCTGCTTGTGGGCTCCAATTCAGGGGGGGTCGATTAAGCAAAATTCTCGTTGAAATCAAGTACTTTTTTCATGGAAGTACCGCTAAATGCGTTCCCTAGGCCAGGAACGGGGCAGAGGTGGGCAGGGCTGAAAGTCGAGGTTAGTGTTGAAAAGCTAGCTGGAACCAGTGAGCACTGGAGAACAATTTGAAAGAGGGAGCAAGGTTGCTTGGTTTCTTAGCCAGCCTCCACTGAAGTCAGTGGAAAGACTCCCATTGACTTGAGAAGGCTTTGGATTAGGCCCTGAGGCCCCAGTTCAGGAGTACCCTTAAGCACACGCTTAACTTCAAATGTGCTTAAGTCCCGTGTGCTTCCCTAAATTGGTCATAGTGCCCATGGAGAAGGTACAGTGCCAGGGTCGGGAGGGAGATCTGGCCTTACTATTGCTTGTGACATTCCTGTTCTGGGAATAAAGAGAGGACTCCAGTCTCCGGAGCAGTTTTTGCCATCTCTCCAGGCTGTTCTGACTGCGTTGGCATGAGGAATAATCAGCACACTTGGAAATCCAGTTCTAGATGGGGCTGAGCCTAATCAGACACCTGTGATTGAATTCGCAGCAGGCATGGAGTGATTTTTGTAACTCTCCCTAGCAGAGCCAGGCATGCTGGTGGAGCACCGTATTGCTGTGTTCTTATTTTAAGCCCTGTCCCACTCCTCAAGAGCAAGTTGGTTGAGGCCTGGTGGTCTGGTTAGTGGTGCTAAGGGGCTGATTCTGTGCTGCCACTGATTACACTGGCAACAGGAGGATGCCCAGTGTGTGTACCTGCTTGAAACACAAAGCGGCTCCAGTGATCAGCTGTGGCTATGCTCTGTGGAGGGAGCAGTGCTCCAAAAGTGACCCAACAAGCAGGTTGTGGCTCAGAGAACCCCAATCTGTCTCATGTAGAGTTTTAAGGGAGATTATAATCCAATAAGGAGGACAGCATATTCAGAGCTGTATAAGAAGTCTTTATTGAAAGAGAACTGAGAGAGAGAGAGGAGACAGACAGGTTTTCCTAGCACCTAAATGACTCTCCCATTTATCACAATGGCAACCCCAATGACCCTAGGTAGTCCAAAACACCACATATTCCTCCCCCTCTAATGACCCCCCCCCAGAATAAAGCCCTCCCCCGAAAGAATAAGAACTAAACTAGGAGACAAGGGTAGACTGCCCCATCTCCGGTGAACCCCCGGGGTATTATTCTGCCCCATGAAGAGGGGGTCACCACTAGCTAAAGATCCAGCTGATTAGGAGGCCTTCTGTCACGAGGTGGATTACGGCGAACGTCTGGTATGCTCACCCCACAAGGTGGTATTGGTGGTGGTGGGATCACAGGTACTGGGGAAGTCGCCGGAACCGGAGAGGATGTTGTGTCCAGTTGGTTCAGGGAGGCTGAAGGCGTTGAAGGGGTGGCTGGAGCAGGAGAGACAGAAACAGTTGTTTCATGCTCTGATGTTGTATCATCAGTAAGGGTGAAGTCAGATATGTCTGCTTGAGATGCATCTTCGGGGTGGATATGACGAAGAAGCAGCTGATCTACATGCCGTCGCCAAACTAGACCACTCGCTATCTGGACAGAGTAGGAAACAGGTCCTGTCTGGGCAATGACCATTGCTGGGACCCATTTAGCTCCTGAAGCATAGTTTCGAGCAAGAACTGGCTGTCCAATACTGAAGGTGCGGCCGTTTGTTCTTGGTGAATGTCTGCTGACCTGGTCCTGCTGTTGGCGTTGAACCACTTGCCGTGTGTCTCGTGGTTTCAAAAAATCAAAGCAAGAGCGCAACTGCCGTCCCATCATAAGAAAAGCTGGAGATGCCTTAGTTGTAGCCTGTGGAGTGTTTCTGTAGGACAACAAGAAGTTGTCCAGACGCTTATGAAGAGGTGAACGTCCCTTTGCAGATTTTAGAGCTTGCTTCATAGTCTGTACAAACCTTTCAGCAAGTCCATTGGTGGAAGGATGATACGGTGCTGACCTGATGTGATGTATTCCATTGGCCTTCATAAAAGTTTCAAAATCCTGAGAAACGAATTGTGGTCCATTGTCACTCACCAGCTGTTCTGGAAGACTGTAACGACTAAAAAAGGCCACTCAGGGTCTGAATAGTGGCTTCTGTAGTAGTGGACTGCATTACTGAGACTTCTGGCCATTTTGAATGGGCATCCACAGCAATTAAAAACATACATCCTTCAAATGGGCCAGTAAAATCAACATGGATACATTGCCATGGCCTGTCGGGCCAATCCTATGGGTGAAGAGGTGCCAACTGAGGTGCGTTCCAGATGCTCTGGCATGAGGTACAAGCTCTAGCCGTTTCTTCAATGGCCCTGTCTAAGCCCGGCCACCAGAAATAGCTCCGTGCAATTTCTTTCATGCGCACTATGCCACAGTGACTTGAATGGTGCTGTTCAAACAAACGTGGTCTTAATGAAGGTGGGATAATGACATGCATACCCCACAACAAACATCCGGATTGAGTCGATAACTCTGTCCTGCTAGACACATAGGGGCAGAGGTCAGGAGAGACCTGAGAGTCAGGTAAGAACGTTCCATGCATCACAAAATCCATAACTCGTGAGAGTACGGGGTCAACCCGTGTTGCTTTCTTCACTTGAGAAGCCGTTATGGGTGTGTTTTCCACCTGTTCAAAGTCAAAGATTCCTTCCTAGCCCAGATCCTGATGGTGTGTTGGTATGGGTAGCCTTGAAAGGCCATCAGCATTGCAGTGCAAAGAGGATTGCCTGTACTTGATTTCATATGTGTATCCAGAAAGTATCAATGCCCATCGTTGCACCTGACTAGCGGCCAAATGTGGGATGCCTGTGTGTGGCCCCAAAATTGATGTCAGGGGTCGATGGTCAGTGAGAAGTGTGAACTTCTTTCCCCACAAGTACTGGTGACATTTCCGAACGCCAAAAACAATGCCCAGTGCTTCGCGTTCAATTTGGGCATAATTAGTTTCTGCCTTAGTCAAGGAGCATGAAGCAAAAGCAATCGGCCTCTCTTCACCAGAAGGCATGATATGTGACAATACAGCCCCGACTCCATAAGGGGAGGCATCACAAGCCAACTGTAGGGGCAAGGATGGGTCAAAATGTGTTAGAACCTTAGAGTTTACCAGTGTGTGTTTAGCATCATTAAATGCAACATCACAGGCTTCAGTTCAGTTCCAGGCCTTTTTCGGCCCCAGAAGCTCATGCACAGGTTTCAGGAGTATCTCTAATTGTGGAATAAACTTGCCATAATAGTTTAATAAGCCTAAAAAAGAGTGAAGTTGGCTTACATTCTGAGGTAGCGGAGCATCCACAATAGCCTTAACCTTGGCTGGAGACTTATGGAGACCATCAGCATCAATTATATGTCCTAAATATTCAACTGAGGGCTGGAAAAACTTACATTTGTCTCTGTGAGCACGTAGACCATACTCTTCCAGTCTTTGCAGAGTAGCTTCCAAGTTCATAAGGTGTTCCTCCTCATTTTTGCCCGTGACCAGGATGTCATCCAGATAGCACTGTACTCCTGATAAACCACTCAAAATCTGATCCATTGCCCTTTGGAACAAAGCTGGGGCTGAAGTAATGACGAAAGGTAAACGAGAGTATCTGTACAACCCCTTATGTGTTATGATTGTCAACAATTCTTGAGATTCTTCTTCAACATGCATCTGTAAGTACGCTTGACTCAAATCAATCTTGCTAAATGTTTGTCCTCCAGCCAAACCTGCAAAGATGTCCTCAATGCGGGGAAGAGGATATTGTTCTACACATAACACTGGGTTGACAGTGACCTTGAAATCTCCACAAATCCGAATGGAGCCATCCTTCTTCATTATTGGGACAATGGGTGTCGCCCACTGGCTGTGAGTAACTGGTACCAAGACTCCCTCTTTGACTAACCACTCCAAGTTTTCTTCCACCTTGGGTCTGATGGCAAATAGCACCATCCTGGCCTTCAAACATTTTGGTTGGCAATCTGGCTTTATATTTAATTTCACAGTGATTCCCTTCATACTGCCTAAGTCTTCACCGAAAGCCCCAGCATGTTTCGTTAGTACCGCTGCTAGATTAATTTCTTCTTTAGTCAATTGATGCACTTGTGACCAATCAAGTTGGATTTTCCTGATCCAAGATCTTCCCATTAGGGCTGGGTAATTCCTCTTTACCACAAACAGTGGTAGCTTTATGGTCTGTCCACTGAGTTCTACTTTCACGTCAATAGTACCCAACAGGGGAACAGTCTCTCCAGTATATGTCTTCAAAACGACTTCTGTCGGCTTAAGTGGCAGATGTCTAAAGTCCTTCTCATACACAAGGTTAGAAACTAATGAAACTGCTGCGCCAGTGTCCAGTTCCATGCGTGTAGGTTTGCCTTCCAACACAGGTGTTACCCAGAATTTACGTGGGCCAGCTGTTATAGACAAAACATGGAGGGAATCTTCATCTTCCAATTGGGTGTCACTCTGATCACCTGTATTCTGCTCTACTGCATGCAGAATTTCCCTCTTAGTCCACCAAACCAACGGCCCATTTTTCTCAGGTCTGCCTCTTCTGTTTGGCTGACCCTTCCTTTGTTTGCAGGCATGTTCAGTGTGCCCTCTCTTACCACATTGTCGACACAGTAGTTCCTTAAACCGGCACTCAGATGCGAGGTGGTCCTACTTCCCACACCGGTAACGTTCTTGTCTCCCCAGTGCCCTGGGGGCAGGTTGTAGGGATACTTTACGGACACTGACCCCGATCTGTTGCATGTCTTGGGTGACGCGTTCCATGGAGACTGCAATTTCCACAGCCTTCTGCAAGGTGAGTTGACCTTCAGTCAATAGGCGTTTTCATGTTGATTCACTGTGCAGGCCACATACCAGCCTGTCACGCAGTATTTCCTCTAACATGTTCATGAAGTCACAGTGTGCTGCCAGCTTCCGCAGAGCTGCTACAAATTGTACAACTGATTCACCTTCCTCTTGGTTCCTTTGGTAGAACCTATACCTCTCGGCAGTTACTAGTGGCTTTGGGGAAAAATGTGCTCCCAGAACTTCCACTAGGTCCCCGTAAGGTTTCTGCTCTGGCTTCTCCGGATAAAACAAATCACATAGCAAATTATAAGTCTTAACTCCAATGACCGTTAGAAAAACTGGTACCTTCTTCTCATAAGTTATGTCGTTTGCTATTACAAAATTTTGAAATCGGGCTGTATATGTCTGCCAGGAAGCTGTCGAATGATCATATGCTTCAAAGGTTGTAGTGAGTAAAGCCATGATGCCCTCTTGTGGTTATTCTTTGTCTCTTCTCTTAACAGCAGGCAGATCAGCTTTCAGAATAGCCAGCCAGCCTTATCTCTTCCTTGTGCTTAACAAGAGGCAGATCAGCTGTCAGAATAGCCAGCTAGCCCTTAGGCAAACAGATCAGCTTTCACAGCTACAACCCAACCCCCATGCAAGCAGTAAAATAAAGTTTTGCTTCTTACATTGTATTCTGGTTTTCCAGAGTTGCCAGGATTGTTGAGGATAGCCACTCCTTCACATATCCCATCCTCTGTCACCAGATGTAGAGTTTTAAGGGAGATTATAATCCAATAAGGAGGACAGCATATTCAGAGCTGTATAAGAAGTCTTTATTGAAAGAGAACTGAGAGAGAGAGAGGAGACAGACAGGTTTTCCTAGCACCTAAATGACTCTCCCATTTATCACAATGGCAACCCCAATGACTCTAGGTAGTCCAAAACACCACATCTCACAGTTCCCCTGCTGTGGGATGGAAGGAATATGTGTTGTGCTGGACCGATGTCTGCTGCAGAATGCATCCCCCGGCACAGCTCTGCTGCCAAGAACGTTGGAGGATGGGCTGTAATCATGGCTCTGCCCATTCCTCACCACCTGCGGGGGAAGGGGGGATGGCTCTGCAGAGGCTCCTACTTTCACCCTCCTAGCCCCCCCACCCCCGGTGCTGCTCACAGTTGGGTAGCCAGTGCAGCTGGGGGTGCCGTTTGATCCCTTGCACAGGGAAGCAAGATGAGGCAGACTGTGGCCCTTGGGCTGACCAGGTCTAAGAGCCTAACCTAGCAAGGTGCTGGGAACTGCAGGGGAGAGTCTACCCCATACAAGGCCCAAAGGGGTGAATCAGGCAATTTGTCTATGGGCTGCACCTGGAGGAAAACCAAGGCATGCTAGATAAGGCCTAGCTGGCTGATGAAGTCTAGTTGGGGGAGGAGCTGGGCTGGAGTTATAAAGCCAGGAAGCTTGCAACAGAAGGGGGCTGCAGCAAGTAGTCTATATTCCCTCCCTGGCAGCAGGGAGATGTGTTGGAGGCTATGGGGTTTAGTAGTGTGAGGTGGGAGTTTGAGCTGACACCCTGGTGCTGGGAGGACTAGAAGCTGTGGGAAGGAGCAGCAGGCTCTCAGTGAAAGTGGGCTACAGTTGTTAGCTACAAGGTCCCTGAACTGGGACGCCGAATAGTGGGTAGGGCAGGGTTTCCTTATGGGCCTCTGGAGATGTTGCATCACTGGGGCAGTGTAATGACAGCAGTCTTGTGGGAGGATTTTGGTACCCTAGAAGGGCAATACATGCTGAGTGACCTGGCTGGAACACAGCACCATGAAGAGAAGGCAGTGTCTCCTGGAGCAAGACTGGGGCCTGAGATGGTAAAAGAGGAAAGCAGTATGGAGTGCAACTGCAGGAAAGGGTGCCAGGCAGAGCTAATCCCCAGAATAGACAGGAGACAGCACCACTTGAAGTGAGTTGAGTGCATCGCAGGGGCTCTTGCCAACTGCTCAGTGCTGTAAGAGGCCCTGATCCTACAAAAACTGTTCATATGCTTAATATTTTGCACTCACTTGTCAGTGGAACTACTCACAGTGCATAGAGTAAAATGTGCTTGTCTTCACTGGATTGGGACCTGAGTGCTCCATGGGAATCTGTGATGATCAGGCCTTGGCAGGGCATGATCAGCATTGGAGTTAGCTAAAAACTATGCAGAAATGTTTCCTGACAGTCAGATTAAATTCACCGATCTGCTCTGCCACTAAACATGGTCCCTTGAACTTTCTTGTAAGAGTACTTATAGGGGTGTGAGTTGTTTGCAGAAGTGCTCCTTGAAAGAGGCATGTGACGTCCATGTGCAAATGGGAATTTGCACATGGTTTGGTGTGAAAAGGGTCTGCTTGGCCATTGTGGGTTTGGGCATGATCCAGTCAGAGAGCAGAATTTTATGTAGCTGTAATTAATGCTCTTATATGGAATGACACAAGTCTACATGTGAATCGTAAACAGCAAAATGAGCTAAGTCCACTGAGTACATTGTTCACAGGGAGGTGAGATTCACTCCTGCCCAGAGGAGCTAGCACAAAGCTGTGGCATCACTTCAGCCCTAATCTGAGATCTTGAGTGGGATGCCAAAGCTGCTCACAACTTCTCCAGGCCTTATGCAGCAGGGTGGGTTTCAGCCTGAGATTATTTCAGACAGCTCTCTTCAGTGCCTTACAGGACCTCATCCTTGAATCACTTAGTTCTCCTTTGAGCACTGCTCACATCATTCAGTTACAGGTGTCTACGTGCCGCAGCGCACGGTAGCTCGGAAAGTCTTTAGCGTTAGCCTGTCAGGTCAGGGCACATGGCCAACACCCCCTCCGTGCTGCAGCCGCGGCTATATAGGTGGCCGTGATCCTGACCCTCCCAGTTCCTTTTTCCGCCATCAGCATCGGTTTCGTATCAGCGTAAACTTGCAAAACTCAAAGTGCCTGTCTTTTGCCTGAAATTCAAGACGCCTGGTTTTAAACCATGCTTGAGGTGCTGCAAGGCTTTTCTGATTGACGACCCGCACAAGAAAGGGAGCACCGCCTTCTCTTGATCTCGGGGAGTGGGGCAACCACCCCCGAAGCTAGCCAAGCCATGAGTGCTCCGCCAGACCCCTGAACGGCTCGGGCTCAGAAACCCGGCCACCAATCGTCGGTACCAGGCTCGAAACCTCAACCTGCAACGGTACCACTCCAGCACCAAGCTTGTCAGTCACTGGGTAGCCTCTCAGCTGTACCGAGAAGGGTACTGGCACAGGCACTCCCACCAGCCCATCAAGGGCGCCATAACCCAGTTCTGGTACAGAAGAAGACGACCAAAGCAGCACCGTCTTCATCGGTACTGCAGGACATGGTACTGCCCCTCATGGTACCGACATCAAGCCCAGTACCGACATCAAGCCCAGTACCACCAGGTCTGGTACTGCTATGCCCGGTGCCGACAAGCCTGGTACTGTCAACCAGCCCGGCACCAACACAGGTACCGGCATCCAGATCCATGCTCGTCTCCAACCCGGCACCGATCTGTAAACAGGTACCAGCAACTAGCCCAACACCGGGACCCAACACAGCGCCGCCCAGCCCTCCACCGGTACCACAGTCCAGTTCAAGGGGTGGGAAACTTCACTCCGTTGCTCCTCTGAAGAGCTTTCAGTACCAGGTTCCCAGACATCAGGTGGAGTGTCTTCTAAATCATCCTCCGAGGACTGCTCCTCCCCTTCTCAGGAAGAGCACCTGAGGAAGAGACTTCGCAAGAGCTCCCCATCCCCAAGCTCAGTGAGGTCAAAAAGACCACGGATACAAAGAAAAGTGTCCGTTCTCCCCACTGTGCCTGCACCTCTAGTGAGATTACCCCATAACGAGTGCACAGTTGATTGGTTGAGCACAACAACGGATGACGCCTCCTCTCGCTACGCCCGGTCGCCTCCACCAGAGTTCTCAGATCTCTCTGACGATGAACCTGATCCTGACTCTGCACAATGCAGTAGATCCCGGGCCCTATCCTCCTCCTCACCCGATGAGCATCTAATTGACACGTCCACTGACCGCAAGGGAGATCCCCGCGTTGAGCGGGACTTCCTCTGCCATATGGTGGTGAACCTTAAATTGAAATTAGGAGTTATCCAAGAGGAGGATGACTCCTTTTTCAATGCATGCCGTAGAGCCCCTCCAGCAAGGGTGGCAATCCCATTACACTCGGGAGTATATCGTATCGTCCAAGAACGCTGGCAGATGCAGTCCTTGGTTCCACCAGTGTCCAAGGTTGCAGATAAGAAATACTACGTCTCCAGACGGGTTCTCTTTCTTATTTCATCACCCTACTCCAGGGTCCCTGGTTATTGATGCCGTAAACCAAAGGGAGAGACAGGGCCAGCCAAGCTCCACGCCCAAAAACAAAGAGACAAAGAAGTTTACCTCCTGGGGAGGGAAGGTATACTCCTCCACGGCCCTTCAGCTATGTATCTCCACTCATTCAGCCTTAATGACACATTACATCTTTAACCTGTGGGAGGCCATGCCAAACTTCCACACGGCCATCTCTGAGGAGCACCTGAGAGACTTCAAAGCAATGCTAGAGGAAGGGAAGAGGGCATCCAGGGATGCTCTGGCAGCAACCTTGGACGCAGTGGATGCAGCGGCCTGCACCATGGCCTCCGCAGTCATCATACGTCGGTTGGCATGGCTCCAAGGCTCAGGCCTATCCACACAGATGCAGCAGATTATCTAAGACCTCTCCTTTGAAGGCCCTGACCTCTTTGCTCCATCCACGGATATGAAGCTCCATGGTATGAAGGACCTGAGGGCCACACTTCGATCCCTGGGGGTATACACCCTGCAATCCAACAGGTGCTCGACGAGACCACATCAACAGCTCCAACAGCAGCTGCAGCATTTAAAGCAGCAGATTCAACTGCAGAGTCAGTTCCCAAGATCCCTCCAGTTCCCCAAGCGCCGCCTTGGGGACCTGGATAAGGACAAGAATCGTCCAGGTAAGGGGGGAAAACTCAACGCCTCACAGTCTGGAAGGCGTGGACAGGGGTCCGACCACTCCTCAGGCAGTAAACAGCATTTTTAACGGTCCCTTCGAGGGCAGTGCGCCCAGGTCCCTGTTTTCCCCCCACCACCTGTGCCACTTTGCCTGCCGGTGGGCCCGCATTACATCAGATCAGTAGGTCATGGTGGCACGAGGATACTGTATCCAGTTCCTTTCAACCTGTCGGGACAGAAAACCGTTCCCTCATGCAGCATTGGGAAACCAAGAACAGTTACGCCGGCTTGAGGCTGAATGCCAGAAACTCCTCTCCCTTGGGGCGATAGAAAAGGTCCCCAAAGGGAAGTGGGGCAAAAGGTTTTACTCCCAATACTTCTTGGTCCCCAAGCCCAATACAGCCTATTCCAGACCTCAGAGCCAGTGGCATCGCTAGCGCTGGGCACACGGGGCATGTGCCCCGGGTCCCAACGCCAGTGCCCCGGGTCTCTGGCCCAATCGGGCCGGGGATCCGGGCCCCGATCCCTGGCGGTCCATGGCCACGGCGGCCGCGTCTCCGGCCAGGGATCCGGGGCCTATCTGGCCGCCCGGCAGGCCCTGCCCCCTGGCCTGGGATAGGGCCGGGGGTGGCCACGCTGCTGCCACCAGCTAGCCCTCACTGCGGTGCGGCGCAGCTCAGCCTAGCCTGGCCCGGCCCGGCCGTAAGTGGCCGCTGGAGGCCGGGTCTGCGGCCACAGCCCTGGATCCCCAGCGGGGGACGGGCCCGCTGCAGCC
>ML681967.1:9472818-9702213 GCA_007922195.1 Podocnemis expansa | reverse complement strand
GGAGACTGGTTCACAGCCCTCGACCTAAAGAACACTTACTTTCACATAGCCATCCAACCCCACCACAGATGCTTCCTCAGGTTCATGGTGGCACAGAACCACTACCAGTTCACCGCTCTTCCCTTCGGGCTATCACTGGCTCCCAAGGTGTTTACAAAACGTGTGGCACCAGTCACAGCGTTCCTACACAGGAGGGGCATAAAAATCTACCCCTACCTAGACGATTGGCTCATAGTAGGGAAGTCAAGCTGCCAAGTACAACATCATGTCAAACTGGTAGTGAAGCTTTGCAGATTCCTTGGCCTCTGCATAAACACAGAGATGTCAAAACTCCGTCCCACTCAGGATATAGAATTAATAGGGGTGCGACTAAACGCTTGACAAGGCATGGCATCCTTGCCTCTGTAAAGATTTCGGTCCATCTGCACCATCATTATGGAACTGCAAGCACTGGGACCAGGGGCGTCGCTGCCCCGGGGAGGGAACCAGAGCCCCGGCCATGGCCCGCAGGCCCCACCCCAGCCCACAGGCCCCGCCCCCTGGCCGGGGCAGGGCCAGAAGCCGCTGCACTGCTGCGGGTAGCTAGGCCCCACATCCCCGGCTGGGGATGGAGCTGCCACTGCTGCGGGCAGCTGAGCCCCAGATTCCCTGCCGCCGCCATGGGCGGCCAGGCCCCGGATCCCTGGCTGGGGATGGGGCTGCCGCTGCCGCGGGCGGCCAGGCCCCAGGGCCACCACGACTGCTAGCAGCTGGGCGCCAGATCTCTGGCCCAATTGGGCTTGAGACTGGGAGGGGGGTGGCCCCGCCAGATCTGGGACACCGGTGCTAGGATTCGGGGCACGTGCCCCACGTGTCCAGCACCAGCGATGCCCCTGGCCGGGACTAACCACAGCTCGCCAGTGCATGCAGCTTCTAGGCCACATGGCGGCTACCACCTTGGTAATCTGGACAGCTTGCTTGAGGATGAGACCCTTCCAGCTCTGGTTCTCCACGACGTTCCAGCCATGGAGAGACCGTCTAGACAAGGTACTCTCAGTTCCCCAGCATACCCTGGATGGGCGGTATTCCTTTCAGGGAGCCCAAGTCCTCAGTGACCCTGATAATGGATACTTCAGACTCAGATTGGGGAGCCCATCTGTCCAAGGGCCTCTCCACACAGGGTCTCTGGACCCCCGAGGACAAACACCTCCAAATAAATGTGAAGGAACTCTGGGCCATCAGACTGTCCTGCATGACCTTCCTCAACAAAATTCGCAGCAGAACAGTCCAGATCCTCACAGACAATACAATGGCCATGTTCTATACCAACTGGCAAGCGGGGGTTTGCTCCTTGGCCCTGTGCGAGGAGGCATGCAAACTTTGGCAATCGGCATTAGATCACCACTTTACACTGGCTGCCTCTCATCTACTGGGGGTTGACAACGGCTTAGCAGACTCACTCAGCAGTAAACCCCTAGTGAACCACGAGTGGTCCCTTCACAACAAGGTGTTTTCCCTGTTGACAGACAGATGGGAACCTCCCCAAGTGGACCTGTTTGCCACAAAACAGAACCACAAACGCCTTCCTCCTCAGTTGGGTGGGGGCCCTGATGTACGCCTTCCTGTCAATTCCCCTGATCCACAGAGTGCTACTGAAGGTCCTTGCGGATGGAGCACGCATCATTCTGATAGCTCCGGACTGGCCCAGACAACACTGGTTCCTGCTCCAGCAGGACATGTCCATAAAGACCCCGCTCCGCCTCCCTCAGTGGGCGGGTCTCCTAACACAGGACTTGGGGCGCTTTCGGCACCCGAACCCAGGCCTCCTACACCTGACAGCCTGGATGCTCTCTGGCTCAGTGAGCAAGAGAGGTGCTGCTCGGACAGTGTTAAGAAGGTCCTGGTTGGTAGCAGAAAACCCTCCACCAGGCCACATACACGGCCAAATGGAATGCTTCTCCACTTGGTCCCATGACAAAGGCATAGACCCTATCTCAGCACCAATCCATACAATTCTGGACTATCTTCTAGACCTTAGAGAAAAAGGCCTGTCCCTGTCCTCACTGAGAGTCCACTTAGCAGCAATTTCGGCCCTTCACCAAAAGGTAGACAGCGCCCCAGTCTTTTCACACTCCATATCTCACAGGTTCCTGAAAGAGGTGGAAAAGCTATTTCCCAACCCTCGTAAGCCCACCCCTCAGTGGGATCTGAACATTGTACTCCAGGCATTGACAAAGCCGCCCTATGAACCCTTGGACTCAGCCACCCTACTAGTTTTGTCATGGAAGGTGGCTTTCTTAGTAGCGATCACCTCGGCTAGAAGGATTTCATAGTTGCGAGCTCTTTCCTCCGAACCCCCATATACGATGTTCTTTCCAGACAAGGTGGTCCTCCATCACCATTCTTCCTTCCTGCCAAGATGGCCACCCCCTTCCACATGAACGAAAAAATTTGCCTGCCAGTTTTCTATACCGACCCCCAGGTCACAGAAAACCAGAGACGGTGGCACACCTTGGATGTGAGGAGAGCACTCTTAACTTATATTGAGCGTATATGATCTTTCCGGAAGACCTCCCAGTTGTTTGTGACAGTCGCCGAGTGCATGAGAGGTTCCCCAGTATCCTCTCAGTGCATCTCCAAATGGATTGTAAACTGCATCAAAGACTGCTACGGAAGGTCAAACACACCTCTCCCAGGGACTGTGAGAGCCTAATCTACCAGGGCTTAGGCATCTTCTACAGCCTTCCTCGCCAAGGTTCCAATCCAAGAGATCTGCAGGGCCGCTGCGTGGTCGTCAGTACATACCTTCATGATGCACTATGCCATTGCCCAACAGGCTAGAGACGATGCTGCTTTGGGCAGAGCTGTACTCAGTGTGGGTAGACTGTAACTCCTCCCACCATCCTCTGGTATGGCTAGCAGTCACCTGTAACTGAATGATGTGAGCAGCGCTCGAAGGAGAACAGTTGGTTACTTACCAGTAGCCATCCTTCTTTGAGATGGGCTACTCACATACATTCAGGCCCCTCCCACTGTCCCCACTAGTGGAGTCGGCAAAGGTATATGGGACTGGGAGGGTCAGGGTCACGGTCACCTATATAGCCGCAGTTGTGGTGTGGAGGGGGCGTTGGCCATGTGCCCTGACCTGACAGGCTAATGCTAAAGACTTTCCGAGCTACCGTGCGCTGCGGCACGTGGACACCTGTAACTGAATGTATGTGAGCAGCCCATCTCGAAGAAGGACGGTTATTGGTAAGTAACCAACCATTCCTGGGAGAAGAGGGTATACTAGGTATTGCAACCTCTGTCTCACCCAGGAGTGATATTGATAGACCATATCCAGCCATGCAGAGTTGTCCAGCATGTGAAAGTGGAGGAGACAGGAAAGAATGTAAAGTTAACCAACTGCCACTGTTCCCTGACCTCATCAAATCTCTGTGTGCCCACTGATGGTTGCAGACTAAAGCACCCCTTTCTCTGTCTTACTGCTCCTTGTGGGATTTGCCCTCTAGCAATGTAACAGGTGGGATGCTGGAGCTGAACAGGAAGTGATGAGCCCTTTTTTCCTCTCTTCCTGCTGTTGGAAAATGATTGTCTTAATTAGTTTAAAAAGCCACATAATAATCAAACACGGCTGCACTCTAGTCAGTGACCTTGTAGAAAAGAACAGGTTCATTATCTTCCAAAGTGTTGCTTCACAGTGGGAGTGATGGAGACAATTAGAAATTATATACATAGGAGTAGCCAGTTAACCAGCCAGACAACGGAATAGATATTGGCCTCCCCAGCTGCAAGCAGTCAGGAGAGGGAAAGATAGAGCATTGTCTTTTCACTTGGTGAAGAGGCAGCTTGGTCAACAATAGGTGGAGATCCTATTTCAGGTCCTGTGCCTGCCAGCAGGGAGGCAAAGCATTCAGAATCTGGGAAGAAAGCTCCTAACTGCCATGTCCCTGTGCAGGGGTGGCACTTAGACTGGTACTTGCATGCTACGTCACCTTGTACAGCCATCAGGTGCAAGAAATGCCCCAACACCTTATATACTGGACAAACAGGACGATCGCCGCATAAAAGGATGAATGAACACAGAGCTGATATCAGAAATCAGAGAACAAAGAAACCAGTTGCTGAGCACTTCCATCTTTCTAATCACTCGATGAATGATTTGTTAATGACTGTCGTCAGGGATGTGGCTGGGACATCAAAACTTCAAAGAGAAACAGCTGAACTCGAATTAATATGCAAGCTAAATTCTGTGAAAGCAGGACTTAATCGAGACTATGGGTTCTTTTCGCATTACAAAAGGTAATTTGACTTAAGGCTTCCCATGGTTTGACACTAACAACTGCTCTGATTTGCTGTTACTGTACAACCTGATCTTATGTTTTACACCCCCTTGCATTTATTTTCATTCCTTTCTGTAAGTTTACCCATCTTCGAAGCATCTGAGGAACTGGGATTTTCTCCCACGAAAGCTCATGCGAAAAATAAATCTGTTAGTCTTAAAGTGCCGCACGACTCCTTGTTGTTTTTTTACAAGTATGGTGACCATAAAGTAAGAGATGAAGTATAAGGAGAGAGGGAGTTGTTTGGGAGGTGGACTGCAGGGGGTAAAAACATTTCCTAACCCACTTGCCCAAGAGATTTAAGGAAAGAAATGGGAAATATTCACCTTAACAAGAGTAGATTTTAAATGATACTTGGATGTGGACCCAGACTTTGTGGCAAACTAGTCTCTGAATTGGGCTGGATCAAAACTCAAGGCACACTTTCAAACATGGAGGGAAATGAGATCTTGAACTCTGTGGCTCCAGCCCATCATTTCTAACAACCATAATTTGCGCGTACTTGTCTGGAATTCTACAGGCAGAAAAGAGAAGGTGGGGCTGGAAGTCCAACCCTGGGACTGGCTCAGTCAGAGAGCTTTGAGTTGGTTCCATGGCCTCTCGTGGGATGGAGCAGGGCCCCATCACTTGGCCCTTTTAAACTTACCCCATGAAGGCTATGGGGCAGGGAAGCAATCCTGGGTTCGCAGAGAGAGGGGCTGGATAAGCCTTTCCCATGTCTATCCTTTGTGTGTCAGTGATATACTGAGTGCAATGGGCTGATTTGTGACTTCATGGTGATGTCTGTGCTTTCATTTCTGTGCATGGCTCCATTCATGCCCTTCATTTTCACTTCTGCTTGTACATCTGAGACTTCTGCTTTCTTTTTCATTTATTCCCTCTGATATTTCCCCCATGGTCGATTCTTCTCAACCCGTCTCATCATGGCGAGGCATTCCGCAGGGGGCAGAGGACAGTGGTGTGTGGTGTTTCCTGGGTTTTGTTAAGCAAGTATTAGGGATTCCTTTTACATGCCTTTCAAATCCTCTTTTTTCTCTGCCTATAAATTTGGCAGCTTTTTTTGACAGTAACACTGTGCTGTGATGGTGCCATTTATCAGTAGATCCCACTGCTTTGCTAACACTGTTCCACACTCAAAAATTCGATCAACTTGCTATGTCACTCAGGGCTGTGAAGAATTATGTGCCCCGGGTGTTGTAGTTAAGTCAACCTCACCCCCGCTATAAACACAGTTAGGTCAATGGAAGAATTCTTCTGTTGCCCTACCTACTGCCTCTCAGATAGGTGGATTAACTACCTCAAAGGAAAACCCCTTCTGTCACTGTTTAAAGAATCTACACTAAGGTGCAACAGCTGCAGTGCTGTAACTGTTCCTCTGTAGTTTAGACATGGCCTGAGTCTCTCAATACCCTTGTGAGCTACTGTAAGAGGGAGGCTAGGATGACTTCACCTGTCAGTGACATGCTGACACCTCTGGGGCAGAGCCAGCAGCTGAATAATAACCCTGCACAGTAGTTATACTATAGTCATTTGAAAGGGTGAGGGGGATTTACAGGCAGGATAACATTTTCCCTGCTATAATTTCTCCAGGACATCTGTGCTCTATTGCAAAAACAGCCTCATGAGATCTTTCATGACCATGTGCTGTCAGCATCTGCATTTGAAAGATGTCACCTTCTACAGCGAATTTCCCCCTAATTCTGCACAGCGCTTTGCACTGGCTCAGAAGGTAGAGTGCTGACTACTGTATAAGCAACACCGTTTCTTACAGCGCCCTTTGTTTTTTCCATCCAATTCTAAATCAAGCCAGACCTTGCTGAGCTTGTAAGAGTTGATAAGATCGCACGCTGAGGGTTGTATAGCAGATGAAACCCATAGATGAATGATTCCCAGATGGACAAATGAATAGATTTACATACAGGCAGCTAGACAGACAGATGTGCTACTGGTTGGACAAACTGAGGACTGTAAACTCTTGCCTGCAGACTTGTCAATAACCAGTCTGAGGTCAGCTGTGGATCCAAAGGCTCTTCTATGAAGTAGAAGAGCTACAGGATTAATTTGCAATTTAGGGCTTAGCATCAAAGATATAGTCATTGGGAGAGAAGAAAGCACCATTGGAGGCTTTGGAGGTAATTTGCCTTGGCACTTTCTTATAAGTGTGAATTGATTTTTGCTGTGCAGTGTCAGGCTGAATTATGAATGGGGGAAGCAGGGCTGGATCTCCCAGAGGTAATGGTGTCAAAATTAGAGACAGTGAGTGTATGTGTGTTTCAATGTCTTGTTTGATTTGATGAGACCCAATGAAATAATTAAAAGAACTGCAAATCTGTTAGGAAGAGCTTCAAAGGGGTCTACATAAAGGAGCTGGAAATGACCATTTGACACCCCAAGGGCTGTCATACAATTTGGCTCATTTAACATCACTGTGCCTCACTTTCCTTACCCAAGGCCTTGCCTTGCAGTTCCAGCATTAGAACCTCACCCTCACCCAGGGATGTCATCTTATATTCTGGGGGTTAGAGGGAGTTACGCCTTTGAATTTGTGCAATCTTGGCTCTATCTCCCTTGTTCCATCTGTGGAGCCAGCACTTCCCCCACCTGCTGCTGACAGAAAGCTTCAACTGTTTGAGTATGAAAAGTGGCTTTGATCGGTCGTCTGTGAGTGAGGTGTTTGGACAGGAACGTAACAAAGAATGACAGATGATGTTGAACTCTTCAGGGGAAAAGTGAGGCATCATAATCGTCTTGATGTAAAACAGAATCATGTTTCTTTCTGTGTTGTAGGAGTGTAGGGCGAATGTGACTTTGGCCTTGCTGGGCCTGGGAATGTAGCTGCACATACACATGAGCAGAGAAGGGTAGGCTCCGATTTGAAGGGGAATGATCTTGGCAAGTCAGGTTTGCAGGAGCAATTGTTGACCAAACAAGAGCAGCAGGAAGAGCTGGAATGTCAAGTGTGGAGTATGGGCCTGGTCTGCACTTAAACTTTAGCTCAGTATAGGTACGTTACACAAGGGTGTGAAACTTTCACACTCGTAGTGCCGTAACTATGCCACCCTATCCCTGTGTGGGCTGCAGCCAGTTTGATGGAAGTATGCCTCCACTGACTAAGGCACTGCTTCTCTGAGAGGTGGGATAACTGGAGTGACGGAAAAACCTCTTCTATCTCTGTAAGGTGCATCTGGAGCATGCTGGTTGCAGCCTGAGGTTCCCAACACTACTTTTATCTCCATTTTCCTCAAGATGCCTATTATCCAACCACAAGGTGCCACCACACTAGTTTCAAGTTCAAGAAGTGTAAGTACTTCCAACGCAACTAGTCACACTTGATAGAGAAAGGGGGAGCTCTTCAGGCTGGCTCTGGCCCCTTGGTACTGGGTGAAAGGACCCTGGCTGTGGATTGTGGTGGATGAGAAGATTGGTCCCAGAACAGACAATGCAAAATTCCGATGTCAGGCTGCCTCCTGGGGATTCCCTTACAGGCCCCAGTGAGGCAGGAGGGGTTTGGTGGAACAGTCTGCTCAAAACCCACACACCCCTCCAGAGCTGTGAGACCAGTGCTGTCTAAGTGAGGCACAGCACCAGACCTCACCCAATGGGGGCACTTATTCTTCCTGAGAAAACTGCTTTGCCCTTCTGCAGCACCTGTCATCCCACCTCCTCAAACAGGAATCTAGGCCTGCACCCCTGTAACCAGAACCGGAAGCACTGTCCCCATCAGACAGGGGGGAAGTTGAGGTCCAGAGCAGGGAAGTGACGTGCCTAAAATCAGACAGTAAATCAGTAAGTGAGGTAGGAAGAGATACAGAAGATCTGGCTCCTGGTTCCCAGCTCTCACCACCAGGTGACACTCCCTATTTCAGAGAGGATGGGAGGGTGTTTTCCAAAGCGCTTGGCACTGGCCTAATTCTGCTCCTGCTGAAGCCAATAGAAGTTTTTCCAGCCACTTCTCTGAGTACCAGGAGGGTTAGGCTGTTCTGGAAATCCTCACCCTTAAGGTTATGGAGACAGGTGCTAGTAAATATAATGCATGTCACTGTAGATGGAATGAGTCAAGGCTTCTGGTTTAGCGATGCCAGTGTGGGATGCTCATCATCATTGCTACTATGGTCATAATGTCTAGGAACACCATTCCTTCTTCCCCAAGACTCCACTGTGCTAGGTGCTGTACAAAGACAGAATGCCAATGTTACACTGCATGGAAAGGACCAAGATTCAGGCCTCGCTGACTTTCTTAGCTTTGACCTAAAGAAAAACAAAACAAAACAAGTCATTTAGAAGAAAGGCCACTTTCTAGCCTCTGCAAAGCCCCTGGCATTGTGTCCTGCCCTCAGTCTGTGCCTGGGGCCAGTAGACTGCCCATATCCATCTCCATTAACTGAAGGGTGAGCTCACTGCTTGACAATCACTATCAGCCTGCCAGGCTGCTCCAACCTCAAAGAGCTTTATCGATCAGCTGGGCTGAATACACTTTCCTGAGGCGAGGGTGAGCCCATAGGCTGCTGGGGATTGTAGCATAGTATATCAGTTAATAATAGAGACAAATGCAGCCTCTTAGCCAGCCATTGACCTGACCCAGGACATGCACTTGTCCACATTAGAGGACCTAAAGCAATAAAGTGTGGGTGAAACAGCGTCTCAGAAGAACAGAATTCCTCAGGAGAAAATCTCCTCTCCCCCTCCACTTAATTTTTACAGAGATGGGATTATATCTCAAAACTGTTTTTTTCCCTGAGCCAAGCTGACAGAGTAGGAGGAAAAAACAGGTGGTTTTCTGTTCTGCTACTAGCAAATTCCAGATCATGCTTTTGTCCCAGAAACAATTTGGCAATCAATTTTGAATAACAAATACAGTCTCAAAAAACAGGGTCTGAACAGACAGTTCACACAAGAAGGGGCAAAAGAGGTGGAGGGCATTACAGGAGAGGAATACAGTTCCTCCCCAGCAAGGTACAGACATATTATTCTCACTGTGGAAACACATAGGCACACAGATGTGACATTGTTTCCCCCAGACTCTCACTCTGGGGCCATGCTAAGGCTGGGAACAGAACCCCCATCTGTTGACTCCTAGTCCCCTCTTTTTCCTTAACTCCACAGCTCACTGAACACAGGTTCTTCTTTATGTGTTCAGTCACCCCTTTTGCTGTCACAAGATGAGTATTTTGCATGTGCAATTACCAGTTTCTGCATCGGGCACATTGTGGGTACAGCTTGCGTGCTAGGTGTGGAAAATCCAGCCTTTGGTGTTTTCCACCCAGCAAAATGTGTCCATGTTTGCGGTTTAGCAGCAGTCATGCAGAGCCATTTTCCACAAGAGGCTGCAGGCTGCATTATTTATTTATTTATTTATTTATTTGCTCATAAAGGCTTTTGGAAGCTTAGCAGGGCAATAAGTTAATTTGAGAAGCTCTGCCTTTTCTTCTGTATTAATTTACTCACTATTATGTGTAATCTTTCACATATTGCAGCTTCTTTGGGTTTTTACAATCACATTATTCACTTATGTGGAAATTGCCAGTTTAAGGGAAAGTGTGGAATGAAGGGTGGAAAAAGGGAGAGGCCAGGCGAAAATGAGGGGAATTGCCAGACCTCTCTGCTAAGGGTGCTATTGAGTTCACCTGCAACCCAGTACTGGCAACAAGGATCCAAAAAGTAGCATGGAAGTGGTGGAAGGCTCTGCCTCTGGGTGGTTCTGCTGACAGCGTGGATTGAACCTGGGATCTTTGGGTCTGAATTTGAGTTTCTGAACCAAAATACTTCATCTGAGTGCTCAGCTGCAGTAGATTCATCAGTCTCAGAGTGCGGTCTATCAGCTGCTAGATGGGCCAGTACATGCCACCATGTTGATCTGGGTGACAGTTCCAGCAAGCCTGGCTTCTTCTTTTGGTCTCAGGATCCAGGAGGGAGATGTTCACTGATCTCTACTCTAGAGATAGGGAAGTGAGCATGCATCTGTGAGAGGCCTTAGAATAGAGAGTTTGGAGGGTCAAGGCAAAGAACAGTCAATGCCAGGGAAAACACAAAGAATGTATTTTACTGTTACTAACTGCCCTGTTATTAATAAAACCATTCCCCAGGCTGAGGTTAGATTTTATATACATGGGATCTGCTCCTTTCAGAGTAGGGTGCTGGCTTCAAGGTGCACATCCCTCTGCAAGCTTTGAATAGCTGGATGCTTCCTTTAAAATGATCTGCAGTGATTCCCTAGATCTAAGGTGGACACCAAAGCCCCACTTCAGCCAACTGTTATTTAGCAGAGCGTGTGTTTAAGCATCATCAAACTGAACAAGACTTATTAGTCCTTAAAGTAAAGCAGCTGCTTACAGGCTTTAGTAAATCAGGGCCAATGTGTCCACATTAGGAACCCCCCATAAGCCATATCAGAGCAGCTGAGAACTCTGGGAGCAGTTGGCACAGTTTGCCTCGCCTTGCTGCAAATGAACGTAGCCAGCAATGCATCAGTTCCAATGCCATAGATTTTCTTTTATGTGCAAGTGTGAGAGTTCACCATTGACTTGGAAAGACACAAGTTGTACAGAAGCTGAGGCAGCATCAGAGCATCCTGGTACTAGTTACCTCCAGGTGCCAGTGTGTTCCTGCTCAATCTACTTCCATCACACTTTGCTTCCTCACCACACCTGTGCCCCAGACCAGCATATGCCACATGCTGATGGATCTGTGGTGCCATCTGCTGCCCAGTGGGCACCTTCCCAGGCACTCTGAAGCCTCACAAAAGCAGACAGTCTTTGTGACTGTGAGGTGGGTTGAGAGGAAACAGAAGTTGTCTCCATCTGATGGCTGTGTGGAGGCCCAGGTGAAATTATGTGCTGGTCCCAGGCCCCTTCCTTAGGTGCAGGTCTGCTTACTCAGAGATCGGTCGTCACTCCTCACTCTCTCTTGGGCAGCTGAGTGAAGACTAGACCCAGGGGACTGATCTCACCTCACATCCCTGGAAATCTTCCTGGGGTTGAGACATATCAGCAAGGGGCAGCATTGAGGAGAACTTGCCCAGTTGAAGCCTGGGATAATCAGTGCAGATCTGTCTCCTGGTCTGACCCCATGGCATGGCACTTGCACCAGAACTCAGTTCACTCCTTAAGACTCATTTCTGCTGGAGCAATTTACTAGCTGATGACCTTACTGAGGTTGCCCCTGTTGTTTCCTCTCAGCCCCTCGCTCCATTCTTCTTGGGTCATGCCTGAGATTAGTCTGGGTATGTGTGGGGAGGGCTTTCTAGATGAAAAACCCAGATCTGCTGATTTGCGTGATCTTGGCTCAGTATGCCACTGGAAACTGTTGAGGTGATGTGTTGCCTGCAGGGCAGCATGTTAGTGAAAGGGACACGGCTCTTACCTACTGTATGTTATGTCTAGTATGAACCATCAGCACTCCAAGCCGCCTTCCCGTCCAGACTGGGCAGTGGCTGGCTGGGCCAGATCCCTAGGTGGTATGAATTAGCAAAGCTCCATCAAAGTCCATGAATCCTAGCACAAACCTTTTTCTTCACCTGCTCGGAATCAAACAACTTGGTCCCTCAGCTAATATTATTGACACTTGCCAATTTTCCTCCAGAGATCTCAAAGCACTTGACACAAATAAGAGGTTGAGAGGAGCCCAAGAGGACTGAGGGGAGAAACTGAGCCAGGTCTGTGCATGCATGAGGCTGGCGTGAAAGATTCTTTTAGGAAATCGGAAACATGTTACCTTTCCAGACAATGGGAGTTGCTGTCAAATGGCACAAGGGGCTGATCTGTGCTTGCAATTTGTTTTTGAGAAGCCAAAACCTGATGGGATGAGGTTTTCCAAGATCAAACCCATCCCCGTTGCTGGCCATCTCTTAGTTTTAGAATCAAAGTCAAGACCCCTAGATTTGGGAGATGGGGAGGCCGCAATGGTGTTCATGGCTAGTAAAGTGTGGAGTCAGAATCCAGCCTTTCTTGTTCTGCGGGGTGCATGTGTCTGTGTGGAAAGCAAGCACATATCTGCTAAGGAGAGAACTTGGCCTTCACTTCCCTCCTCCATCATTTGAGCATGTCCAGATAAAGCTGCCATTCTCTTCACATTGCATGCCATGCATGGTCTTTGAAGCTGACGTGCCCCATAAAATGTTCACATCAGAAAACATCCACATTGTTCTCTTGTCAGTATAAGTTATTTATTGCTGAAAGCATCCAGGTAAGCAATCACCATTTCTGCTTCTGGCTGAGCAGGGGCAGTAAGCATTGTTCCTCCATCCTTTTCTGATTCCAGGCATATTGTGTTCAGGTTTGCGATGAAGCTACTCAACAGATGTGGTTTGTTGTCAGCGCTGCCTGAATTTCCAAGCCGCTACTCCTGGCAGGTGGGCTGTTGTGCCATAAACTGTGTACCCGGGCCTTGAGGGAAAGAAGCTTTACCAGTTGATCACCAGTGACTGTATTTACATGTGGAGCTCTGTGCTAGGAGAGCAGTCACCTAGCCTACATGCATCCGTTCAGGAAACACTGTGGGCAGCTCAGCGTGAAAACCTCTGCTGAATATGTATCGAAGGTCAGAAAAGCAAATAACACATGAGGATGCTTCAGGAATGGGATGGAAAATAGGCAAACAGGACCCTAAATCACGGACCTAACTCTCTCTGGAATGTTGGGGGCACTTCTGGTCACCCGTCACAGAAAAAGTTACGGCAGGAGTAGGTTTGGAGATAGGCAATGCAAATGATTAGATTCCTGGAGGGACTGTCATGTGAAGAGAGATTGGTTGAAGCTATTGATATGTGACAGAGGTGTGTACACAACGAGGAATGGCGTACAGAAGAGAGATGGCATGCTCCTATTAACTCATTCACTCTAAAGGAACGCGGTGCTATTCTGTGAAAATGAGAGGCAACCAATTTGGAACTGATAAAGGGAAATCTTTTCATACACCCTTCAGTTAACCTATGGAACTGTTTGCCACAGGACATCACTGACTTCAAGATCTTGGTGGGATTAAACAGGATTGACCATTTATGGATTATGAGAACATTCCAGTTACATTGGAGAGTACAGCAATATAGAAGGGTATGAACACACATACTTCAGGGCAGCCACCAATCACTAACTCTTGGGGGGCAGGAGGAAGCTTCCTGTCGGGCAGGTTATTCATAAAAATCCCCTACTGGAATTATTTTACCTTTCTCTGAAGCAGCTGGTACTGGCCACTGTCAAAGCCAGGATACTGGTCTCACTGGAATGCAGGATACAGCTATCCTCAGGTAGCTGTGCACTGGTGCCAGGACGCATGTTTCAGCCAACAAATGCTCACCCGAGGGCATGGACAGCAGATCTTACACTTCAAGTCCCTGTGAGAGTTATTCTGCAAAGATTTGTGCACTGATGGCACTAGATGTACATTTCTGCCTCCCCCCTGCACCCCAAGTGCAATATAGAATCATAGGGTTGGAAGGGACCTCATGAGGCATATAGTTCAGCTTAGTGCACTGTTGCTGGAGTCATATTCCCAACCTATGATCAAGCTCAGCGTCTCTACTCGCTAGTGCTTTAAAGACAGGATCCATGCCTTGGGGCCCTGGATACCACGGGGTGTTCTGGGAACACCAGTGCCAAGGTTCTCACCTATTAGTCCCTCAGTTTGGCAGGATAATTTGCAGTTCCATTAACACTTGGAATCCACGCAGCAGCTCTGCAATGTGTCCATTTGATAAGGGGAAAGTTCCAATGAATAATGAGCCATAATTGGATTTCAGGGTTAACCAGCTTGCAGCAAAAATAGAAAAGAAAGAAGAGTCATTGGATATTTCTGTTCTGGCTCATCAGACATTGGAGCTTTATCTCTGCTGAGAATAGCACAGGAGAGGTAAAGTTATTAGTGACCATCAGAGCATGTTGATACGATCTCCCTCTTGTGTTCAGTGGGATGAGTCTGTGCGTCCTCTGTGAGTCTCATTTAAGGCAAAGTGAGTTAATAACCCTCCCTGTGGGAGGTCTCCCCACACACAATTTCAGTGCTACAGAGAACAGTGTAATCAGTCCTGTTTAGTATGTTCAGAGTTGAGCTCTTATCACATCCTCCAAAGTGGTAAGAAGATACCAACATTAGAATAGCTTCAGACCAGCAGAGTCCCAGGGCACAGGCTCCTCTGCTGTTTTGGATTGACATGGGGTCAGATAGTCAGCTAGCTTAAATTGCCTGGGCTTTGCTGAGTTCTGTTTGCACCAGCTCAGGATCCGACCCTAAGTTTGGATAGAGGAGGGCATTGTTATCGCTTGATCACACAGATGTGTCTTCAGAAGGGAAGCAAGGAGACCTCTGCTAAACTAACCATGATCCCAGAAGGAGCATGGGGAAAGATGAATTCTCACCCTGTCCTTCCAGTTCTCTGTCCATGACTGTCTGGTGTGCATCACTTTGAGAAGCTCCAGAATATTCTAACTGTACAACTGGGACCCATGGGAGCTAGAGACCAGCTCCCTGACTCAAGTGGGAGAGACAGATGGGGATGACATCTCAATTCAGAGAGATGAGTTGAAGGGTGCAGCAGGGATGGGGGAAGCATGATTAGTTAGGTCTGGACGATATTCTGTCTGTCACCAAGTAGACATCTGCATGTGCAGTGTGATCAGACACGACATTCAGAGTAAAGTTTATGTGCATATCTAAGGAATTGATGTGAAGAAACAGCAGTGACAGAGTTGCCAATCATGCACGCCACCATCTGTTACCTGGAAAGTCATGCTGAGATGAAGCTACGGATGTTAGTTTGCAAGGAGAGGTAAAGAAGCAAGCTTAACCACATCTCTCAACCTCCTTGACCCCTGTTCTTGGACCTCAAGCAATGGAATGATTGTGTAAGCCAGCTGCTGCCATCTCATCCCTCTCTCCAGGAGAGGACACCTGTTGGTGGAACGATATGAAATAACCTCAGGATTCAGTGCTTTGAATTCTCAATGATAGGCTGGTGGCACTGTGAGTTCAAGATTTTGTGAGTCCATGAGACAGTGAGCACAATGGCTGAAAAACCTCTTCATTTAGAAGTTTCTTTGGACGATTAAATTGTCATATGTCACTGCTTCAGCTCCTTCCTTGTTATGACGTCTGAAGGGACAACTATGTCCCAGTGGCCTCAGGCCAATTCCCTCAGCTTGAATGACAGAGGAGGGCTGTGACAGTGTAATGAGTCTGAATCAAACTGGGAACTCAGGTGGCTTGAAAGCTAATGTCTCTCATCAACAGAAGTTGGTCCAATAAAAGATATCATCTCACTCGCCTTGTCTAATATCCCAGAACTGACACAGCTACAACATTGCAATGCATAAGCCCAAAGACTTCTTGCTGTACTGTATCCCAAACAAGCTACTGCCCTGCCTGGAATGGTGTGGAAGGACTAACACTGAAGCAGATGTTCCCTGCTTTCCTGCTGCCTCTCCCTGCAGTGGCTAAAATGGTGGAAGCCCAGAACACTCACAGCTTATGTGAAGGAGCACGGTGGTGGGCAGAAATATACTGAATGAATTATTTGCGATAAATTGCCAAGTTCCAAAGTGAGTTTAAAACAGAGGACAGGGGATTTAAAGAGAAATGGAGCTGAAGAAATCTGAGGGAAGGAAGGGAAATGAGAAATACAAATCCATGAATGAACACATGGCCCCATTTTCTGCTCCAGTTTTATCTTGGGTACATGTCTGGTCCCCATCACTGTGGTATCTGAGCATCTCATGATCTATATTGGATTTAACTTCAGAATACCCTTGGGAGCAGAAGACAGTTATTACCCCCATTGTACAAATGGGGAATGGTGGCACAGAAAAGCTTAGCTAAGGAGGGAATTTTAAGTTGGATTTTAAATCCTAGCCATTGGATCATCTGTCCTCTCTGGACTACATACACTGCTGTGAGTGTCATTTCCTGGACTGCCAGTCAGAGTGCAGGGGAAGGCAATGTGCTCTGAGGCCCACACATGCTTGGCAATAGTATTATTTCATTATTTGTATTGCAGTAGCCCTTAGAGACCCCAGTCAAGGAACAGAGCACCATTGTTTTAGGAGCTGGCCAGACACACAACAAAGCTATAGTCCCTACAATGGAAGGTGGGTAGTGCTCCTGCCAGGAACAGGTCTCCTTCATTGATTCTGCAGGATGAAAGGGTTGCTGGCATCCCTCCTTTGCACCTGATACAGCCAAGGAGGCAGTGAGAATCAGCATTCACACAGAGTGAGATTGTTCCACCCTGCCATCTGAGTGACTCTCCAGGGACAGCACTTCATGAGACATCCCCCATATTGGAGGGGAGGGTGGCAAGTGTGCTGCCAGAAGGCTAGCTCAGATGTTCTCATTAGCTGGGCGAGAACAAGGGTTTGAAGCAACTTGCAAAGTGGCTCTGAAAATGAAGAGCGGGCTGGGAAGTAACAGCTACTTGGGGACGCTCCAACGCTGGTACCAGCTCACAAGAGAAGCAGTGTCGCAGGACCCCTCTGCCTAGTGCTGGTGTGGTGTAGGTGCAGTATGTTGTTACAAGGCAATGACCTGAGCAAGTTGGGAACTGGGCAGCAGGTGGGCACACTTAATAAAGAGAGTACAGGGCTGTGTGTTTGGGTTGTGCTGTTGAAGGAACCGTGAGAAAACTGAGCTCTTCTAATTGGACCACAGGCAAGCTGGACAGTTTCCCTCTTCAGGAGTAAAGGCAATATCAGGGTACAGATCTAGTCCCTGTTGACTGGGGAATCAAATCTGAGGCAGATTTCGAGGGCAGGTGTATTGCCTTTTGAGGCACAGACAGTTTGTAGCTGACAGTGAAATGTCTTTGATTCAGTCATTACATAACAAGAACACCATAAGAATGAAATCTTGCCCTAAACTGCAGCCTGCTACGGTTCTGTCCTGCTTCTGGTCATCCACAGTCTTCCATGCTTTTTGAGGCTGAAGCCACCCTCCAGCCTTACCCAGCCATGGCACCTGTGCCACTTAGTGGGCATTCAGCATTGTTTGGAAGTTGACACCCCAAATTATTAGTCCATCAACTCCAGGTTCCTCCCTCTGAAGCTTCAGAGGGAACTGTAGACATGTCCTATAAGGTACTCAAGGGAACTGTGCAATACTGTACATGTGTGTAAGGGGTCTGAGTTCCTCCCTGAGCTTTGGGAGCATATCTTCTGAAACATTAGGACATCTTTGTACTGTTCTGCTGCTGCAAAATGGCTCTCAAACCAGCTGATTCACCATAGGAGGATCTCTAGGACCTCTCCCCACACTGTTGCATTCAGCCAGTACAGAGGAGACATCTGGGGTTAAGGAGGTATGTCTGGGGCTAAGACGCTTCCTCTTGACTCACTGTAACTGTCAAATTCTCACTACTCCTGATCCCTACATAAAGCTCCTCATCCACAGCATCTTGCCGAGTTCCAACGGGGCAGCTGTGTTAGTCTAGTAAAGCAAAAAAGGCAAGGAGTCTTGTGGCACTTAAAGACTAACAGATTTATTTGTCGCAGGAGCTTTCATGGGAGAAATAAATCTGTTAGTCTCAGTGCCACAAGGCTCCTTGCTTTTTTTGCAGAAGAGCTGGCCCCTGATGCTTGCATTCATCTTGGTATACTTCATTATTGGTCACAAAAGTGCATCCTAAATCCCTCGTATTTCACAGCATTGTCCTAATTGTGCTAGCAAAAAGAATGCCCCAGCTTTTAACCTGGGCGGGTGTGAGGTCGATTCAGAGATAATTTCGCAGACATGGATCACCTCCAAAGAGTAAATCAGATTCATGAGATGGTTGATTTCTGCATCATGCCAAAGCAGGTTTGGGGAATGTTTGTTGGAAGGACAGGTTGAGTTGGAAAGGAAAGACGATTATTGATATTACATCTGAGTTATTTTAGGATTATTTTATCAGGGGGTGTTCCCAGGGAATTGAACCTCAAATGATGACTGAATGTGAATAATTATGGGCCTGATCCAAACCCATTAAAGGCTCTATATTTGAAGTGATAGGAGGGCAGGGTGAGCAGAGCAGTGCCATCCCATAGATGGGGACTCAGGGGACAGGGCTTCTAGTCCCACTCTGCCAATATCTTGTGTGACACTGGGAGAATCACGGCATCTGTTTCCTCTGGCTGTCTTGGCTCCGTAGAGTATAAATTCTTTGGAACAGGGATTGTCTCTTACTAAGGTATACGTCATTGCCTAAGGCAGTGAGACTTCAGGTGCTGCTGTGATACAAACAAGAATAATGTATTATCAGGGGCCACTGTTACAGTGCCATTGTCTTTCCCCATTCTGTACGTCAGAAAAGGTGGAGAATCTTAGAACCCTAGAAAAATATATGATTTTGTTTTGGAAAAGCACACATCGATGTGAACAGATCACAAGTTCTAGCTACGTCATCTGGCATCTGACTTGTTCTAGATAAGCAGAGGATACTTTTGAGATGAAAAGGTGGTTTATGAGATTTTTGTGCAAGAATTCTGCATGCCTGGGAAGAAAGAGGGGAGGTTGCCTGTTTACATTAACACCATCTTTCCTTCAACATTAAAAGAAAAGCCAGTGTTGAAATGACCTCCTGGGGTTTCCATCCATCCTTCTTCTCCCATCTTTTCCACAGGAAAAGACCAACCTATGGGATGATAGTCTTTAAAAGTGCCACAGGACTCCTTGTTTGTTTTACTGAACTAGACTAACACGGCTGCCCCTTTGGAACTCATCATGGAATAGAACTGCACGCAGTTTGGTCATCTTGTGCCATTGCAGCCAAGATGTTGTGTTGCAGTTTATTGTATGTGAGTGATTTGTATGTCCCTAGACTGATTTGTAAACAGGGTCATTATGTTGCCCTGTAGTGGTTGGGTCTGTGGAAAGAATGAGTGACCTGCTACTAATGACTGCTAAGGAAGACTGTCTAGCTGAAGTGAGAGGCCTCTGCTTTTGGAGCAGGACAACTAGAGTTCCAGTCCCAGTTCCCTGTGATTTACCTAGTGATAGTGTCTGTTGTTCACAGCACATGGAGCATCTACACTGTTCCACACAATGGTGTTGCATGAGCATGCTCGTGACACGGCCTTTGTTTGCCATGTAGTAGGACAAATGGGGTAGCGTCCCTCTGGCTGTGAAACCGGATGAGCTGGGGCTGGCACAGTTAAGCCTGTGAACAGAAAGTAGGGGGCAGGGGGAGGTGCCAGTGAGTGGTGTGGTGAGGAACCTATTCCCTCAGCCTCCTTGGTGCTGGGCAGTTTTGGACTGACCTCAGGGACAGAAGGCAAACCTTTAGGTTGGCAACAGTGTTTCTGGTGTTGTGTTCTCCATCCTTGTCTTCCTGGGCTGCTGATGGACTGTTGGTGTAGATGCTGCTGTGTCCATGCAATGTTGATCTAAAAGTTACATGTGCAGGCACTTCCTGTAAAAGCCCAGGAATCTGGAGGTGGGGGCCTGCTCTGCCGTGCACCTATCATCACCAGTATTACAGAGGCAATACTCCGAATATCTGATCTGTGCCTGGACATCTAGCAAGGGGGTTCCTTGTTGGAGGAAATGATGCCTTGCAAATGGGACAACTTGGAGTCAGAAAGATGCTGGGGATCCTTCAGAGGAAAGTTGCTGCATAGAGCTAAGGAGAATGTTTATTCATCTGAGTTACCGGGAGTGGTTAAAAACTCCCCTCCCCTCTCCTTTCCTCTGTGTCTTGCTTCTTCTTGGGTTTGGTCTTTGGTGTGTTCCAGTCATGCCCAGCTGGATACAAGGAACTCTAGAACAGTGGTTTTCAAACTTTTTTTTTTTGGGAACCCAGTTGAAAAAAATCATTTACGCCCATGACCCAACAATTACATCTTGAGCATAGCACTCCAGTCTTTTAGCAGCATCCGCAGCAGGGGGTACCATGGCCCAGTGCCTGAGGGTTTGTGACCCAATGCTGGGTCCCAACCCAAAGTTAGAAAACCACTATTGTGGAATGGGGTGGGGGTGGGGTGTTCCTGGCACTGTTGAAGTCAAACTGGGTTTGTGGTTGGGTTCAGTGAGGCCAGGAGTTCACCCTAGGTTCCTGAAAGGGTTTCGGTCTGGGAGGACCAAGCTGTGGTGGATCTAGTCCATTTCCTCCAACTCAGGGTAGCCAGGGCCAGGCTGCACTGGGTGAAGCCAAGCATGAGCTAGGCAGGCCCTGTTTATGCCCTCCCCTGCACTACACCCCCTTTCCCTTCTGGCTAGTCTGTCTTTCATTTCACCCAGGGGTCTCAAACAGGTGGCCCCTAAAGCTGTTTCCTGTGGCCGGCAAGGACACCATGATTACAGCTATTTGCAACATCCTTGTATGAAAAGGATTCAGTGGTGTGGCCCCTGGGCTAATGCACTAGTCCTCACGCGGCCCTCCTGGTGAGTTGAGTTTGAGACCCCTAATTTAACCCCCCGCTTGCCAGTGCCCCTCTCTCCTGACCTGTGGACCCTGGGGGCCTTCCCCCTGCCTGTGCTTCCTGCCCAGCACCCCTCTTTCTGGACGTGCCCTGCCTGTCCTCTGGGCTCCCAGCCCCTAAAGCGCTGCCGGCGGCTGGCCATCCAGCGGCGCCTTCCGCCGGGCCGGGCCCGGCAGTGGCTGGAGACCGGCCCGGGGCGAGCAGCAGCCCAGCTCCGTGCCCGGGGCCGCCCCGAGTGATGCCCGGGCGCCGGCGGGGCCAGCTGCGGCTGGGGGCGGCGGCGGTGCGGGGAGGGTCCCGGCCGCCGGTCTCCCGCTCTCGCCGGGGCGGCCCCTCTGATGTCAGCGGGGCGGGGAGCGGCAGCGGCAGCGGCTCGGCGCGGCGGAGCGAGCGGCGGCGCCCGGGCGTCCCCGAGCCAGCGGCAGCGGCGGCACCTGCGGCTCCGGGGGGATGAGCTGGGCCAGGCGGCGGCCGGAGCGCCCCAGCCGGAGCGCCGGGAAGGAGCAATAGGCGCGGCCCCGGCCCGGGGAGGAAGCGGAGCGAGCCCAGCCCCAGCCCCAGCCCCGCCTGGATCCGGCTCCGCCGTTCTCCGGCACCGGCGCCCGAGCCGAGCCGAGCCGAGCCGAGACTCCCCCCGGCTCCGCGGGGCGCACCTGCTGCGGGCGGCCGGCCCCGGGCTGCGCCGCCGGGGACGCGCGGGGACCCAGCCCCAGGTGAGTCCGGTCCCGTCCGGTCCGGGGGCCCTGGTCTGTGGCACTGGGGATGGGATCGGCGGCGCCTCGGGGTCCAGCACGGGGGTCCTTGGTCCTCCTGTGGGCTGGGGTGTGGACACTGAGCGGCGGCACCGCCAAAGGCGGCAGGCAGGTGTTGGTAGGAATTAGAGAAGGTTTTGCTCTCCCGCCCTTTCTTTCCCGAGCCTGATGCCTCCCCTCCAGGGATTTCCCTAACAACCCCCACTTGTCAGCTACTAATAGTGTCGTACCAATTTAGGGAGCACCCCCAGTAACCCCCCACATCTCCCCCTACACCCCCTTATTAAAGGTCCTGGGGGGAATACTGCTCCTCTCCCCCCCTTAACTAGCACATGGCTGGATACCTACCTATAACTGCCCCACAGGCCTGGTTTTAGTTATTTTACCATTCCCCTGCTGGGGCAAGAGTTACCTAGCAAAGGTAGAGACCTGGGGTGGGGATTTACAGAGTTGCCAGCATACTGAGTTTCATGGGCACATTCAGTCAGACTAGCTGACATCCAAGCAAATCCACAGCTTCAGGCTCATTGTGTGGAGTGAGGACTATCATTTTTCTGTCCTGTGGCAGTCTGGCATTCACAGCATCCTGATCCAGTAGGGCTGTATGACAGCCTGCTGCAAGGGGCCCTGACTACAGTGTACAGCCAGCCAGCCTCACACCCACTCCAGGGGAACCTGGGTTTTGACTTTCCATGCATTCACTAACCTCAGTCTTGGCTCACAAAAGATCAGTTAAGCTGTTTGGAGAGATCTCTGGCAGCTGGGAAACAGGCCAACTGTCTTCCCCCGAGAGCCGAACCCTTACCCCCTGCAAAATCAACTCTTTCCCCTCCCCCAGAGACCCATTTTTGTTTTAGGTCTAGGCTCCAAGTGCTGTGGGCCGCCTGATGGTGCTGAGTTGCCATTTGGAATGATATTGATGCAGGAACAGATGAAACAAGGTAGCTTTGCCGGAGTTTGACTTTGAAACTCAAAGGCGAAACTCAGGAGGGTTCAGACACAGACTGAAACCTAAGGCAATGTCAGTGTTATGATGGCATTCCTGCTGAGATTAGTGACCCCCTTGTGCCAGGCGCTTTACACTCTCAAAGGAAGACAGAGGCCTTTTTCAGAGAGCTCTCAGCACGGGAATACTGTGTTTCCTATTTTACAGCTGTGGATAAGAGTGATTTACTCAGTGCTAAAGAGAGGGTCAGTGGGGTGACTGGAACTAAATGCAGGGTTCCTGAGCCCTAACCTGATGCTGTAACCAGGTGACAATCTTTCCCACTATGGAAAGTCATCCAAAGGGGAGCCATCCACACCATCTTGTTTTGTCTCACATAACGTCTCGTATCTTTGCCCCATAAGGCCAAATTGCAAATGAAGTTTCACTGTGATACTGCTGAGAAACTGTGTTCTTTCCTCATTTTGATCGAGAGTCATGGAGCCTGTATGGGAGTGGGATACTAAGACATTGATACAGTGGTTTTTCCTCTCTTATCAGCTGTGCAATGGGATTGTGAGATACATTATTCTCAGGTGTCTGCCTAGGATAAATCCACCAGGACAAAAAATCTTGGCAGGTGCAAAATGACAGGTAATTCTCATGCCCTGAAGACTGAGTTGAAAGCAGGTAACTGTCTCCATAGATGGTGTGCATGAGGGATTCATAGTAGATAAAAGAAAATCCATGATTCCAACAAATCCGAAATTCACCAGTAAAGTTGTGCTGGGGGAACAGGGTGGAACATAACTCATTTGCTTTGTTAGGGAGTGTTATTCCCTGCTCCCTCCCACTATGGAGTTACATGTAAAGACCTAAAGACTTTATATGGTGTAATTCATAGTCTGAGAGATTTTTGTTTGGATGGAACACCTTTCAACAGGGATCTGTCTGTAGGATCTTGGCTCTGGGAGCTGAACTCCACACCCATGCACTCTCCAGATGGTCTGGGGTTTTCTGGTGCATAGCTTCCCAGACACTCCATTTTGCTGGATCTTATGGGTTGCTGAAGAGTGGAACTGGCTCCTGAAAAAGTCTTTGGCCATGCTGTTATTAGAGAAGCTGTATTTTGTGGGACACATGGGTTGGATAGTTACGTGCAGGAACAGAGTGTTTTGGAGACATCTTGCAGGGAGTCTCTGGCTAGTGGACCACAGTATTTGTTCAATAGCTTTGTTTTCTTGCATTCATCAAGTAATCATCTCTTCAGATAGAGGCTGCATGAGTTCAGGCTCACACCCCAACTACTAAGAGATACTCTCCACTCCAGTGGCTGCAGCTGAGGAACTCTGGGCTCATATAGAGCTCTCCAGCTCAGTTAAGATTGTAGGTTTGGAACACATGCAAGATCTGTCTCCTCTCCTCCATGCCCCAGCTGAATCATTGAATTCCAGGGTGTGATGCCAATCAGATTTGGAAGCATCCCCTGGTGAGCTACTCTCCAACTGCGGGATCCCAAGGCAGTTATCCAGTTACAGCACAATTAGATCTGTCTGCAGCCTGAGCTCATCATGAGTTTGTCAGGGGCAACATAAAAGGAGAAAACTTTCTTTTTGTGTTTGTCCAGATGTGCTATACAACCGTTGCTCTGCATTCGCATTCACATGCTTTCCCAGACAGTGCAGGGAGGAGGTTTAAACAGAGAGTAGCTGATTCTGTTCCCACTGGCTTTTAGGAATAGAGTGAAAACAAGCTGGGCAGGGTGCTTTTATCACAATGGATAGAAACTGGGATGTCTAAGGAGGGGGCGATTTAGTGATAATCTCTGCTTTAGGATCTGGGAGATGGAAGATCTGAAGACAGGCCCTAAAAGTAATAGAGTACTGCTCTTCTGCTGTAATAAGTTTCTTTCCTGACTGGTACCTCCCTGACAGCCCATTTGTCGGCCCACCTCACATGGAAAACTGGAATGGTTGTATTTATTTAAAAATACAGAAATGAGGTGCTTATTCAAAGTCAGCCTAATGCACGGATCTCAAACTCAAATCACCATGAGGACCGCATGAGGACTAGTACATTAGCCCAAGGGCCACACCACTGAAACCTTTTCATACAACAATATTGCATATACTGGTCTTTAAGTGCCACAAGACTCCTTACTTTTTTTGGTAACAATGGTGTTGTTGAGGGCCACAGAAAATAGCTTTAGGGGCCTCATGCAGTCCATGGGCCGTGTGTTTGAGATCCCTAATGGGTTTGCACTGAAGAGACTGGCTTCCTAGCTGGGCTAATAGATCAGAGCAGGGGTGACCAAACTGCATCTTTTTTATAGTTAAATGAGACTCATTGAGCCCGCTGCACATCCTCCCTCCTACCTATCAGACTGGAGTGAGAAGCTTCAGGCTTCTGCCTTGCCGCAGGATGGTGGGGCTAAAGAAGCCCCAAGTCCCACCCCTCGTGCTGCAGTGTCCCAGCTCTTGAACTTCTGAAGGTTGTTGTATGTGACTTGAAGGCTGAGTACATTGGGCCACCCCTGGATCAGAGCTCACAGATCCTGCCCAGAGGTGGTTAGTACTCCTTGTGAGCTGTGAGAGAGGTTTCCCAGGTGGTGATGTACACAGCACTACAAAGGGGACAGATGGCTGTACTAGAAGCATAGCCAGTGGACATGCTCAGAGGACAGATCCACAAGGACCTCTCCCCACCTTGGATGGAGGTGATGAGCCATGTCCACTAGTTCTCCCTGGCCTGCTGTAGCTCAGCTACAGGAGTTCAACAGCTCTGCAACATGAGGGAGGATTCCTTCCTTCATCCATGCTTTCTCCTGGCACAGTTCTCTCAGTGGCTGTGTCCACAACTGCCCCATGTTTCTTGAAAAAACTATTTTGAAATAAATTCAAAATAGTTTTTTCAAAAAACACTTGTTTTGAAAAATGTTATTTCAAAATAGGAGTTCTCCATCTCAAAATAAGGTAGTCCCCTCCCCCTGTCGTGAAAAAGAGAATCCACACTTGACTCTCTTTTTTGGAAAAAGCAGAGCCAATTGAAAAGATGGGCTGGCATGTTTGAAAAAAGCCATTGCTATGTCTGGCAATGGCTTTTTTCGAAAAAGCTTTTTTTTTTTTTTTTTTTTTTTTTTGAAAAAGCCTTTTTTTTGGCAGGCAGCTAGGTTTAACCTTGCCAAAAAAGCACTCCGGTATTTCAAAATACCGGGGCGCTTTTTTCCTGAAAAAGCTTCTTTCGAAAAAAGGTGCTTTTTCAAAAAAAAAAAAAAAAAAAGCTGGGTTTTGCTTTTTCAAAAAAGCACTCCGGTGTTTCGATACACCAGAACACTTTTTTTTTTTTTTTTTCCAAAAAAGCACAATGGCTCTCTGATCACAGGAAGGTTTTTTCAAGATAAGTCTCCTTATCCCAAAAAAAGCTGCCAGTGTCGACGTGCCCAGGGGGTAGAGTTCAGGGTTCGGAGAAATGACAGTGCTGATCTTAAAAATCCTGACATCTTGATGAAGTTCTCCCGTCACCAAGCCAAACTAAAACAGCACAGTTACTTTTTGGAATGTACGAACACATGTTTCTGTGTATCCAAAATGGGGATTTCTAAAAGTTTCTGGCCCATTCTAGTGCCCATTGATAACAATGGAAAGATTCTCGGGACTCCAATGGGCATTGGACTGTACTTTTTGCTTGGATACCTTCAGAAAGTTTGGATGATCATCTAAAATTTGGATAGTCTTTCTTGAGGCTCCCCTTCCCAGAAGCTATGCTCTCTTCCCCAAAGAGCTTTCTGTACAGATGGAGTAAAACTGAAATTGAGTTGGAATGACACTCTCTAATCTAAATTAATCAAATGTACAATAAGAGCTCTCTCTTTTAATAGAACAATCCATCAACATGGTATTTGAGCACATCTCAAAATTACAATGTACACATAAAGGTTTCTTTCTTTCTCCAGTTTTTGTGGATGGGCCTTTGCCTAGTTTGTATGGATTTGTAGTGTTGCTGTGGGCAGGCTGGGGCAAGGTGGGTTTTGGATCATGTTCTGTAGCTGCTGAGGTGCCATGTTATAGGTTCACCAGTCAGTTGCTGAGGAAGCTATGTCTCTTGTGTAAGTTACTTTTACCTTTGAGGCAGAGTATTCTGTGATTCCAGCGAAATGCATTTGCCACGGGAAGTCCTGTGGGACTCCTCAGGTGATCTGGGCCATTCCCATTAGTACAATACCCTCCATTTTGTGTTGATGGAAGAAGGCTGATTTGTATGATCTGAGCATATCTTTTTAAGAGAGAAGGCACTGCAATCTTTCCTTCCACTCCCCAGAGGAAGCCTTCAGGAGAACTATGGAAGTGGACTGCCTGAGTGTGGTTTATAAAAGGGGCAACTGGTAGTGAAGGTTGTGCAGCCTACAGGGGTAGACATGCTCTGTTAGAAGTGGAGGCTATGTTAAGATGCCAGCATTGATTGGTACCGAAATGCAAGAAGAGGGGTGAGGCTGAAGAAGAAAGGGAAAGTGGCTAATCCCTTGAGGGTGTCCATTGAGGATATTTGGAAATAGAAGAGCAACAGCCCAGCAAGAGTTGCCAGCCATCCCAACACCAGGATTGTTCCTGTTCTGTTAGGACAATTTCACATCCTTTCAGGTGGTCAAAGGGCCTCAGAATAGCTTGCTGATGTGTGACATTGTGTCACTACATCCATATTTCTTTACCTTTTAGTGGCCAGGTATTAGTTACTTTATATGGAACATCTGATGAAAATGTTATTGAAAAAGCCTGTAACGGTGGCAGGAGACTTAAAATGCCCCAGCTGCAGCAAAGCTTTCAGGCATGCGTCAGCCTCCACTGCTGCATGTCTGGAAGCTTTGCTGTGGCTGGGGGCATTTTAAACTGCTCCTTTCTCCTTCTCCACTCAACACCCTCCTCAGTCCCCTTTGATAGGGAGGAGTTGGGGTCAGTCACTGAACACTGGCACTATGTCTGCAGAGCTCCAATGTTCCAGAAAATACTGGTTGAGAAACACTGTACTGCATACTGGTGCTTTCTCTCCTGACCTGGCAATGTTGCATCTGGACTAGTAAAAAAACAACAAGGAGTTCTGTGGCATTTTAAGACTAATAGATTTATTTTTTGCATGAGCTTTCGTGGGAGAAGATCCCACTTCCTCAGATGCTTCGAAGATGGGTGAACTTACAGAAAGGAATGAAACTAAATGCAAGGGGGTGTAAAACATAGGATCAGGTCATAAAGTAACAGCAAATCAGAGCAGTTTACAGGCTCAAACCATGGGAAGCCTGTTCTGAGGTTGGAGTGTAAAAGTCACACTGTTGTGGCTTGCACTGGACAAAGAGAGGATGGTGGCTGCACTAATGTTGTCCACTGCTGGGTTCTGAAATTGCTTATGGTGTGAATTTATTTTGATTTGATTTATATTCCAATTAATGAAGAACCTGCCAATGGGTTTTGTATCAGGCTGTAGAGGCTTTTGACTAAAATTACAACTACAGGTCTTAACGTATCTGCAAATCCCACAGCTTATCGTCACCCCTTGCAGGCAAAATTAATCAACCATGGGCTTAATAGATAACAAAATAAGCTATTTGCTCCACTGAAAATAAGAAACGAGGGCCAGATCCTCTGCTCGTGCAAACTGGTAAGTCTCCACTGAAATCATAGCTCCCATGCTGCTTTATGATGTGGGCACGGTACAGCATTTGCAAATACAGTTCAGGATTGCTGGGAAGTGTCATCTTATGTTACTCTGGGGGGTTTGGAGGGGAAGCAACCAATGCCAGAGATTGTAAACCAGTCCCCAGCCTGCTTTGACATTGGTAAAACAATCAGAAATGCCACCTGCATTCTCTATGCATTAAACATTTGCTTAAATATTAGTAAAGAAGTTCCTCTGACTGTTAAAGCACTATTGACATTGGACTCCCAGGTGGCCAGAAGGAAAGAAACATGACATCCAAGTGTTCAGAAATGCTAGTCACAGATGTGCTGAGCTTGCCCTTTGATTTTGCATTCCCTATTATAAGGCACATTTAAAATGTGTGAACTTCAAAAGGCCTCTTTATTTTTAATACCATTGCAATAAGTGGCTCAGGAACCACCTGGGGTCTCAGTGAGGTGCTTGATTCTTATCTAGATTGGCCCTATGGAGTGGAATGATTAAACAAGTTCCTTTTATCAGACTGGCATGTGATTGGCTATAAGCAATATCAAGAAGACATGCTGAGTGAATTCATTAGTGTGTCTGTGGTGAAGTGGGGGATTGAATGGACTAGTGATCCAGACACTACATTTGTCATAGCACCCCCAGTCTTATATCACACTCACACACCAGAAACACGTGACTGGGCTATATAGCTTTTGGATGAACTGCAGCATGGTTAACCTCACTTCAGGACTGCATGGCTCATGACAGAGGTCACACTGTAATAATAAACAGAGTATGGGTATTTGTACCATGCTCTTGCTTATGCCCTCCATCCCTGTCATCTTCAGTCTGTGCTGGCCTCACATGTTTCTAAAGCAGGGGTCTCAAACTCAAATCACCCTGAGGGCTTCATGAGGACTAGTAGAGGGCCGCATGAGGATTAGTACATTAGCCCGAGGGCTGCACCACTGAAACCTTTCCATACAATGATATTGCAAATATCAGTAATAATTGTGTCACTGCGGGCCACAGGAAATAGCTTTAGGGGCCACGTGTTTGAGATCCCTGGTCCAAAGGAAGAGTGAGAATCATTACTCTAATTTCTCCCCCCTCACAATTCTCTCTTCTCAGGGAAGAGCTATCAACCCTTTGCTGATATCAGGACTAAGGGGATGGAGGGGAGGGAGCTGAATTTCAATTTAACTGAAGTAAGACAAGGCAAAATGTTAACACTAGAGATGGACTTGAAACAGGCCCTTAAATCCAAGCACCTCCAAGCTCCCAGTCACTGATCCAGCTCAGATGTCACAGAATGGCCCTTAACAGTTGGACTCTGGATCCCAGTTCTGAGGGCCGAGTCCTTCCCCAGTAGTAACCAGAAGTGAGTGGTTTACAGTGGCACAGATACAATGAGGGGAGAATGAGAGGGAGAGGTGGTAGTGTGGTGGGGCCGTGACAGGAAGAATAGGGAGGAGTAGCACAGCACTGGGACTCATGAAGGGAAGGTGAGAAAGTGAGGCCGTATCATGGCCCTGCTTCCCCACACTTGATATCCTGCTGCCAGACAGTGGCCAGTGTGAGCTGGTGCTTTGGGGAAATGGAGAAGATATGCTAGACAGCAGGAAGAGGAAGAAGTAGACTTAGTTGGCATGTTAGCATCAATAGCGAAGGACACCTTCAAGAAGTCACTGCCAGCCTCCTCAGCTGTGGCTGACCATATGTAGCTCATATGTTTGTGAGAGGGGCAGAGTGGCAGAGATGCCTCATATCTGTGAGCTGACTCTTAGAGACAGGCAGACATCTGCTGTTCACATCCCCATTCCTGCTGAACTGGAACTAGGCTGAGCTGGGACAGGTAATTGGGCAATGTTCCCTCAAAGAGCCTCTGGCAGCTGAGCAACTCATGTTGCTCGCTGCGCAGGGCCCCCCACCTCCCCCGTGTGGGCCCGATCCTCCCCCCCCCCCGCGGGCCCTATCCTGGCGCCCCACCCCCTCGCGGGCCCGCTCCCCTGGTAACCCCTCCAGCCTGCCCAGCCCCTCCCCACAATCCTACCCTGCCACTGGAGTGGCATGGCCCTGCCACAGCTCCTGGGGCCAGAGAAGCACTAACGGAGCATGCTCAGACATTCTGGGCAGGAGTTTTAATAGCTCCCTGCCCCACAGGAGCTCTGAGCAGGGCCTCTGACTGCCGGCCCTGCACGGCCAGCAGCCTTCCCTGTGCGGGGGGGGGCTGTGGCGGGCTGCGCAGCCACGCAGCTTAGAAGGAACATTGTAATTGGGGCCTTTCTCGTGTCAGCTTGGGGCAGTGATGGAAGGAGAAACCCCTGCTGCTGGGGTGAATCTATCTGCCCTGTTACCAAACAGGTGTTGCTAAAGGACTGAATGCTTGTAGAATCCAGTGTGGATCCTGGTGCCAGGAGGATGCAGGTGTCACTCTGTTGTGGGGTAAGGCCTTGCTGTTCACAGGCATTCAGGTGCCTACCTTCAGTGACTGCAATGATGTCTGTAACTGGGTCTTGTGCTCATTTAAGGGCCAAGGCACTTGGTGCCAGGCATCCAGAGCTGTAACATGCTGTTCCGATCAGAATGCACCCCTTGCCATTAGCGGCGCTTGGGGCCAGCCCCTCAAAACACACCTTTTAAATGAGCAGCTCTATTGAGCCACTCTGGTGCACCCAGGGCAAAGCCCCATTGGCCCTGCCGTAGTTACGGCCCTGCAGGCATCACTGTTTGATTATCAGATCCATCTGGGAAAGGGTCAAGGGTGATAGCTCAGCCGGAAGAAAGCTTCAGGAAACAAGTTGGTTTCTCTGGTAGCCCCTGGAGAGGGGCAGAGATGTGAAGGGAAAGGCCAGTAGTCTGCTTTGACTGACCTAGGAGCTTTGTTTGTGAGCTTTGTGCTTGAATAATAAACTCAGCCCTGAAAAGGGCCTGATCCAAGCTTAGGGTGTGGTGCCAGCCTCCCCGCAGGCTGGGGGTGGAGGGGCGGCTGGGCCTGCAGTCATACTGAGTCACTCCTGAGGCACACTTGTGTGGGATCAGAATCAGGCCAAACTGTCCTAAATTCAGTCTTGCTTTGACTCTTCTTTCTTGCAGGGTCACAGGAGGGTTGCATTTGAATCTAAGCAAATAGTAAAATGCACATTTAAAGCAGACAGAGACCTAAGCTACAAACCATGGATCAAGTTCGCAAAACCCCTAGACTCTACGGGGTGTTTTTGGATCTGACTATTTATTTTAGGCCCCATTACAGCTCTAGGCACTACTTTTGAAATTCAGAACTGAATCTGAGTTTGCTTTTGAAGTACTCTGAAATTCATGGATGTAGGTTTAGTTCGACTCGCCTTTAGTTCCAAGGGGTTATCCTTAGCATTCATGGGAAGTGGGGCTGTCCAAATGGCTGCCTGAACAGTGCTCCAGTAATTAATTAGCTCAGGACGATGTTTGGGAGGTAGTGAGGTAAGGAGATGAGTCATTGCATTCTGGCTCCCTAAAACTTTCTCCTGCTGTTTCCGTTGCATTACTTCACATCCTCTCCTGCTGTGGAGTGCTGATGTATGCTCCAGAGGCCTGTTCCTGCTCCTAGTGAAGTCAAGAACAACGCTTCTATTGACTTTAAATGCATGATCCACTGCCATTTTAATAGCTACTGTGCCCTGCTGCTCAGGGGCACATTATTTGCAGTGCAGATCCACCTATCCCCACCCTCCAGCAATGAAATAATCAATATTCTATATTTGTGGGAGGTGAGAGTGTTTGTGAAGGATTCTTCTTATTTATAAAAAAAAGAAGACTCAGCCCTAGTCTACATTTGGGGGCTTTTTGGCGGCAGTTGACTGCCAGTTATGAAAGGAACATAAAATTCCTTGCATAACCAGCGGCAGCTTTCTAAGCTGCCAGTACACATCAGGGAAAAGTGAACTGCAAAACCCTTGCGGTTGGCTTTCCCCTATCCCCCTGATCCCCAGGACTTCCAAGGTTGACTTCCGGGAGCAGCGCAGCGAGTTCATAGTCACTGCAGTCTGCTCCCAGAAGGGTGAACTGACGTCGGCGAAATTGCTGCCATCAATATAGACATAGCCTCAACTGCAGATTTCTTGGCTGGGGCGCAATGAGGAGAACTTCTGCTACCACCCCTTTGGTTTTATGTGCAGCCCTGACTGATAAAGGCCTTGCCACACGGAGAAAAACTTTTAAATGGATATGATATTTTACAACCCTCCCATTAAACCGCCCTGCCTGTTTCCTTCGCCATCATTGCCAATTACCAAAGTGCTTGCTAGTGTTTGCATGAATAAAACTTTCTCCTCTATAAGGAGCTGCTGCCGCTGCTACAGCTCCCTTAGTGATGCTGTCATACAGCTGTTTATATGGTGTCACCTTTCCATAGTGCAGAAGTAATTCTGAGGTCACAGCATTGCGTTAGGCCTGAGGGTGGGCTGGAGCTAAAATCCTGTGTGCGGTTCCTCTGACTTTGGGGCTCGTCTCTATCACTTATTGTGCATCATCCTTTGTGTCACAAAATGCATGGTGGTCCCCACCTAGAGCAGAGCTCCATTGTGGTAGGAACTGTACCTGTGTGTAACAAGAGGCATCCCTTCTCACTAAGCACTTGCTCTTGGAATAAACAAGACAAAGGGCAGTGGGAGGGGAAACAAAGGCACAGAATGTGTACCTGATTTCACTCAGAAAGTTAGTGGAAGATGGAGGAATAGAAAACAGGTCGCCTAGGTCCCAGTCCAGGGCTGTACCTACTAGGTTCAAACACTGAAGACACTTAAAGATCTCAGCAGCCTCAGCTGCTCTGTCGCACAGTCTCTAGTGACCATCAGCGCCCCAGGCATTGTGCTGTTACAGGGGAGCCACATCCAAGGTGTGCTGAGGCCCAGGTGTTGGTGCATGAGTTCTGCAGCTGGAGTGGGAGGGGAACAACAAAAGAAGGATAGAAAGTTCGAGGAACACATTCCCCTGCACCCTGCTCCTCTCCCGGTGCCCCTGCAGTCCAGGTGGTTGCTCTCATGCTCTTCAGTCACATTGGCTTGTAAAGAAAGACCTTGGTGTAGGCCTACAAATGGCAGAATCCTCATACCCCAGAGCTCTGATAGGATTAAACATGACAGCCCTGCCTCAGGTAACGACAACTCTCCTTCCCTCTGATACTACAGGCTGTACTGTTTGGGGCCCTGCTACCCCCTGGGCACATGCTGATACTTATTCCCCCGCTTTTATGGGAAAGCGACTGTTGGTGTGAAAGGCACCTGGTTCCCCTCAGTGCTTTAGCACCCTCTTCCACCAAATCCTATTTCAGTGTTGGAGAGGACAGTCCAGTAACTCACTGCTGAAAACAATCAGCTGGGGCTTTACCAGACTGGTGCAGTCCCAGGTTGCACCTACTTGAAGGGCCTTTCTGTGCTGGGGGCCAGCACCAGATGTCTCTGAGGAAGGTGTAAGGATCTCACTCTAGCAGCTGCAGCATAATCTGCTTCACCATAGTGGTCTCATCCTGATCCTTAATAGAGATGAAGTCCTGAATTGCAAGGTATAATATCACTTCCAAATTGCTTATGTCACTAATTATAACAACTGGATATGCTTGAGGGGTTTTAAGCCTTCCCCAGTCCCTTTAGCATAAGGCATTCCCACTTACCCGTAGAAAAGGAAAGTGATAATTCAGCCTGTTATCCAATGGCCCCTGCTGCTTCCATTCCTGGACTTCTGAAGGTGACTACTTGCTTTCGCCTTCTCCTCTGCGGGCCAGGGCAGATCAGGAAGCAATCAGTTCTTCTCTGGATAGGGTCTCATGATGTTCCCTTCATTAAGATCTGAGAGCCTCTGGGCTCATGACATGGTTCAGATTTCTGTTTTCCTGAAAGGAGGGAAAGCCCCAAGGAGCACTTGACTGTCTTCAGGTTAAAACCAGTTCCTTGGCTAGAATCCTAGGTTCAGATCAGGAAGACCTGGGGACTTAGGAGAGCTGTTCTCCTTTAGGGGAACCCGCCCACTCCCTGCACTGGGAAGAATTGAGTTCACGCAGGGGCCAGCTTTTTAGCCATTTGGTTTGTGAGATGGGTGGTAGCTCAAGAGCTTTATAGATTCCTGGATTTTCTTGGCTTGAAACCTAGCCAAGCCCTGCAGCTTTTTCCTTGCTAGGCCCTGTGGTCTAATCCTTATTGCTTCTGAGAAACATTTGCCTGGACTTCATTCTTCCGGCTCTTGCTTTAGTATCAATTTGTATCTTTAAACAGAAAGCATCTCTTTTAGGTTAATTGTTTTTTCCTTTATGTTTACTGTGGGGATTAATGAGGAACTGCTGCGTAAGGAAAATCTGAAACAGCTTCTTGTTTATTGTTTAATTTAGGAAAATGCTACTGAAGAGTGACTGTCAGCCTGTGCTGTGCTGCAGTTTGTTCTGAGTTACTAGAACAACTCACCAGGGGAGGGGAGGGGAGAGTTTAAGGTTTTCTACAGGCTCTCATTGGTAGAGCCCTGCAAATCCATGGATATCCGCAGATATCCACATTAAATTTGCATCCGCAGATATAACATGGATATCTGCGGACCATTTCTTGTGGATGCAGATCAGATATGGATCCACATATTTTTACCTGCACAGAGCTAGAGCCCTGCAAATATGCGAATATCCATGGATATCTGCATTATATGCACATCCGCGGATACAACATGGATATCCATGGGCCATTTCTTGCGGATGCAGTTTGGATATGGATCCACATATTTGTATCTGTGCAGGGCTCTACCCATTGGAAGATGTTGGGCTGACATAAGTATGAACATCCTGACAACTGGTGCTCTTACACAGTCCTGTGCTGTGAGTGACTCCCAGTGGAATAGTTCTGCCCACTTATAGGTGTTCCTATGGAAGTCCATTGAACAGTGATTCCCAACATTTTGGCTCAAGGGCCACAGATACAGTTTTACAACCCAGAGGAGCCATCAGTTTCCACCAGCAGGCTCCCACTGCAACCAGACAGAGGCTTTCTCCTTGCTGATCTCTTGTCTCCCTGGCTGGACAAGGGAAACTGAGCATGTCGTGGAGCCCTGTGCGCTCTATTTGGATCCCTAGGCAGTGGCTCCCTTCTGCATCCGGGGGATATCGAAGTTGAGTGCTCCCTTCCCTCTGGCTCCAGACAGGGGTGTCGCTGGTGTCGGGCACATGGGGCCAGTGCCCTGGGTCCTGCGGGGCCCCGCCTCTACTGGTCTCCGGCCGGATCGGGCTGGAGATCTGGGGCCCAGCTGCCCGCGGCAGTGGCGGCCTCTTCCCCAAGGCCGGGTGGCCCTGTCCCCACCCTGGGGGCATAGCCTGCAGCCAGGGAGCGGGGCCTGGGCTAGTGCCCCAGGTCCTTCCCCGGGGCAGCGACGCTTCTGGCTCCAGAAGAGATCCCAGAGTCTAGGGATCCAGGTAGAGTGCAATGCTCTGTACTGTAGCTGGAAGAGAGAAGTGCTCATTTCCCATGCCCTTGGCTGCAGCAAGGAGCCTGCATCAGTTTTTTAGCCTCACAGAAACACACTCTGCTTGGGTCCTTGCCTTCTGCAGTCAGCAGCAGGGGAGCTGTAGACCACTCTGAAAGCCTCCAAGGGCCATGGGTTGGGAACCACTGCTGTCGAGTAACTCATGCTAGCAGAACCTAGAACTAATTTAGTTGGGACCTCTCCAAAGGCACCAGCTCTTTTGAATTAAATGGGGATGAGGAAGTGGTGCCTTTGCTGCTCCACGATAATAGAGTTTCACTGATGGCAGAATGGAGAGTGCTGTGTAATCAAAGCTTCATATGCCTGGTGGTGAGTTAGACCAATGGTTCTCAGTTAGGAGTAGACGTACCCCTTGGGTACGCAGAGGTCTTCCAGGGAGCACATCAATTCATCTAGATTTTTGCCTAGTTTTACAGTAGGCTAAAAAGCATTAGAAAAGTCAGTACAAATTAAAATTTTCAACAAACAACAATGCCTTGTTTATGCTGCTCTATGTACTATATGTGGAAGTGTAAATACAGTATAGGTATTCCAATTGATTTATATTTCATAATTGTATGGTAAAAATGAGAAAGAAAGCAGTTTTCCCAGTAATAGGGTGCTGTGACACCTTTGGTTTTGTATGCCTGTTTTTGTAAGCATTTAGTTTTTAAACAAGGTGAAACTTGGGGTATGCAAGAAAAATCGAAGTTGTGAAAGAGGTACAGTAGTCTGGAAAGGCTGAGAGCTTCTGAGCTAGACTTACCTTTTGCAACAGACTGGCAAGTCAGTCTCCAAAATGGAGATTTCTATTAAATTAAATATGAAAGTAAATAATACAATCAGCATGGTGTTTAATTTTCATTGGAATTCAATTAAGGTTGCCCTGCTTCTGAAATGTCACTGTGCTACAGATAAGTGGCAAGGGGCGGATTCGTTAGCAGCAGAACACACATGATCCTTGGTATAAAACTGATTGAAAACAAACCTGAGTTGCTTCTGAGCAGATCACTAAACGAAGGCAAGAAAATAGAGTGTTGCCATCCCTCTGGGTTGCTGACACCCCACAGTTCCAGAGAGAGGAGGGGAAACCAGCACTGTCATGCCCTGGAAGTTTAAAAGAAAGGAAAAGAGAGTAACCTTATTTGCAGCTGTTGGCTAGATCAGTTAGCCTGTCTCTAGCGGAAGCCTCAAAGACTGGCAAAGATAGAGGCATTCTTTGAAGGTGTCATATGTTAGTTCCATAGGCTGTATCTACACTGAGGGGCTATTGTAAGTCAACTTCACAAGGTTGGCTTTAAGTTGACTGAAAGTTGACCTATTGAAGTCGACTTAGGGGTGTATCTACACTAGTAGACATACTCCAGCCCGGGCTGGGGCCCTGCCCTCGCCCCACCCGGGGTACAACCAGACTCCAGGGCCCCAATCCGGCCCAGGAGGCCCGATTTGGCGCCGCAGCAGAGAGCCATGTCCGGCACTGAGCCCCTTGCTGCAAGTAGCAAGGGGCTTGAAGCCAGCCTCAGCCACCCATGAGCAGCGGGGACTGGGAGCTGGCACCCACCACTCACAGCAGGGGGCTGAGACCTGGCTCCCAGCTGCCACAGCTTGCAGCAGGGAGTTGGGAGCCCCATTGGGCTCCCAGCCCCTGCTGTGGGTGAGAGGAGCTGGCTCTGAGTCCTAGCTCCTGATGCTTGACGCAAGGAGCAGGGAGCTCCATTGAGCTCCCAGCCTCTTGCCACAGGTGACAGGAACTGGCTCCTAGCCCCTGTCACTTGCCACAAGTGGCAGGAGCCAGCTCCCAGCCCTTGCTGCAGGTGTCAGGAGATGGCTCTGAGCCCTTGCTATTTGTGGCAGTGTCTCCCACCCACCACCACTTGCTGCAGATGGTCCCAGCCCCTTGCCACAGGTGGCAGGAGCCAGATCTGGCTCCCAGCCACTTGCTGGCAGTGGCTGGGACCGGATCAGTCCCCCAAGCCCATTGGGAGCCAGGGCAGGTCGAGGGGTGGGGCTCTGCCCTTGAAAGTTGACTTAATGCTTAAGTTGACTTCCAGGGCAGAAGTTATTACTTAATAACTTTTGAATGGTGCCAGGGAATACCTTAGGTCAACTTAAGGCAGGTGAAGTCGACCTAATGCTCCTGTGGAGACATACCTATAGAGACCTGAGGAGGGGGAACAGCGAGAGGGAAAGAAGCAACTATTGTACTTCCACTGCAAAGCGGCTCAAAATCAGCTTTGGTGGAGTCCCCATCCACCAGTTGTGGTACGTCAGGCAGAGTGTGGTCAGGCATGTTGAGCAAGATGTATTCCTATCAGTGTTCTTATCAGTTTTGTTCTGTGTCTGTCACCAATATCAGTTTGGTTGCGTGTGTGAATGTGTGCATGAATCTCTGAAGGTGTGTTCCCTTAGGATTACCACTGGCTCAGATCTCTAAGTGGGAACTCAGTTTAGCCCAGTGATCTGGAGCCTGGCTTGGATCTTAAGCAGGAACTCAGTTAGCCTGGTGATCCTAAGCCAAGATGTTGCTTTGGCTTACCTTTGGCTGAAATTTCTAGTGAGAACTTAGTTAGTTCAGTGATTTGGAGCCTAGGTGTACTCTGGGTGCAAGAGTACTTGCCATCAGCCCCTTTGGCTGCACGAAATCTGGGCTCCAAGGCCTATTTGGACCTACCCTATTTGCACCTATTGACTCGGCCCCCTTTGGGATCCAGATTTACTTTGATTGGTCCATGTACCCCATTTTTGCTGCCACCCATTAATCTGATAGGTCCACCATCACTGAACCCCTCCATCCGACGAGTTGTCAGGTTTAACCAAAGCATTACATTTATCTCCTTGGCGGTAGGCTGATTGACACCTCCAAGCTTTCAGGTACTTTTCCATTTTTCATACTTACTATTGCAATTTCACTTATTTCTTGCCAATTTCAGTGAACTTGAACTTTCATAATCAGTCTCTTGTCAGTACCTTCAGTTCAGGCCCACTGTTTTGGATTACTTTGTTAGGCCTTGGGCTAGCACCTGGGCATTTCTACTTTTCTATTTTAATCTTTTACTTTCTCCTACAGCTGTTAACCATCCGCATGGTCTTCTGGCAACGGCTTTTGTTCTGGCTGCTGTTGTTGTGATGTGTGTAGGTCTGGGTTTGATCAGAGAGGGCCTCTTGTATTGCCTGTGGGCAGGAAAGTCTATATTGGCAATCGGATCAAGAGACATTATAGTGATTATCTTTAATCTTATGGTTTTGGTCCAGTTGTGTCCCTTGAGGTCTGGGCCTGCCACGTTAGGTGCTTTTGAGCATTTCAGCTGAACTCTTGTCCTGAGTCCATTGTCCATGACTCTGTCCAGTGTAATGCCCTGGGCACATCCCCTCCACCATTCGGGGCAGGCCTTTGGAAGAGAACACTTCAAAAGTATCTGTCATCCCTGGTTTTATCCTGGGTCTACTGTATGCTGGAAGAGGGCTTTGGGGATTTATCCACAGCTGTGTGGATCTTCATGCAGCTCAGACATGATCATTAGAGCTCAGAATTGTGTAGTTCAAGGCACTGAGACTTGATAGGGATTTAGTAGCCTGGCGTTACATGAACTTGTGGGTTACTCATTGCTGAGGTGGGCTAGCACATGTGGACACAGTCTGTCCCTGGAATAAGGATGTAATCATGAGCTCAGTAAACATGAGAACCACATCTGTGTAGTAGCAGGAAAGATGTAGAGGCAGCTCCCTTCTTGCTACTGAGGTGATGGTTACCACACAGTTTCCCTTTGTTCCTGAAACTCAAAGAACAGAGACACTTTGTCACAGTATGCACATCCGTGCACCCCTAGGTTGTGATCTCTGTAACTTTTCTGTTCCTGTCACTTAGAATCACAGAATCATAGAAACTGGAAGGGACTATGAAAGGTCATCAGGTCCAGTCCTCTGCACTCATGGCAGGACCAAGTACCCTCTTAAACCATCTCTGACAGGTGCTTGTTTAACCTGCCCTTTAAAACTTACAGTGATGGAGATTACACAGCCTCTTCCAGTGGTTAATCACCCTTACAGTTAGGAATTTTTTCCTAATGTCCAGCCTAAACCCCCCCTTGCTCTAATTTAAGCCCATTGCTTCTTGTCCTGTCATTAGCAAAGGAGAACAATTTTTCTCCGTCCTCCTGGTGACAACCTTTTAGGTACTTGAAAACTGTTATCATGTCCCCTCTCAGTCTCCTCTTTACCAGACTAAACAAACCCAGCTCTTTCAATCTTCCCTCAGAAGTCAAGTGTTCCAGACCTCTAATCATTCATTTTGCTCTTCTCTGGACTTTCTCCAATTTGTCCGCATCTTTCCTGAAATGAGGCACCCACAACTGGACCTAGTACTCCAGCTGAAGCCTAGTCAGGGCAGAGTAGAGTGAAAGAATCACTCCTTGTGTCTTACTTACAGTGGTCCTGTTAATACATCCCAGAATGGTGTTTGCTTTTTTTGCAACAGTGTTACACTGTTGACTCATATTTAGTTTGTGATCTGCTATGACACCCAGATCTCTTTTGCAATGTAATTTTGTGGTATGATGCCAAATATGCCATGCAAGCTTCCTTTATGAATGCTCATAACATTCTACAAAATTGCCATGGTGTCATGTTTCCTGTAGCATCATGTATGCGGACAGATGTGAAACACGTGACATAGCTCAGACCAGCAAGGCTATCTCAGCAGAGACTGGAGAGGTACGTGACAAAGGCAATGCAAATTGATCTCCCTGGCTCAGGTGGGAGAAAGAGAATCACACAGAAGCAAAGAGAAGGTAGAACAAAGGGGAGTGGGGATTGGGAAACAAATACAGACACTTTGAATAGAAGAGAAACTTTTGGCTTTTGCTGGGAATGACCATCTTGTAAGCAACTCAAAGAGAATGGGCCTATCCACATAGCCAGGGGGGCTTGGGCTGGCTGAACATTGCCAACAGCCAGTCTTTATCGGTAAACATGAGAATAGACTGAAAAGTAATCTTGGAATAGTGTTATTAGATTAGTATGCATTTTATATCTTTTATTTGCTTGTGGTAACTCCTAACTCTTTTATTAAATGATTGTGCATTGATTTGCACAGTATTCTAATCAATAAATTAGTATTTGTTTTATCTAAAGCTGTGTGGACTTTAGAGGGTGTAAATGAGTGAGGCTGGACCTATCTATTTCAATGTTAAATGGATGCATATGGGTCTATGAGTCTGTGGTAGTTGGGGAAGGGTCCAAATCCCTGTAGGATGGATGTTCCTTGTATGGTATCTAGGGCAAGGGGTGCTTGCTTGGGGACCATCACCTGAGTGGCCAGAGGGTACACACCCACTACCTGGGACTGATTACGCACAGGAGGCTGGTGTGGACTAACTCAGGAGTGAGTGGTCACTTGGCAAAGCAGAGTAAATTAGGGTTCAGGAGTGGAGATTAGGGGGTGGGGGACAATCACAGAAGCACACCAGACCAGATTTTGGGGCTGGACAGTTACACACCCCTAAACTTCCTCTGAGTTTCTTTCTGAGGCAAGGATCCCTCATATTTGGGAGGAGCTGGAAACACCCACTCATTTAGCCAATGCATTAACTCTGCTATAGTTCTCTTGGAAATTCTCTTATCCTTATCCTTGGCCTGATATAGTGTTCTCCCCATCTTTCCATGGAAAATAATGGATTTCACTGGCAAACTGAGCTCCCTTGGGAAACCTGAGAGTTCTAGATTTTCATAGGTGCTGAGCACCTCTGGTTCATATTGACTTCAGCTGAAACCTCTGAAAATTGGGCCCACGTTCCTGGATGCTGGGCAGCATGTTAACTCTACCTTTAAATATCCCAGTTGGCGGGAAGTCCTTTCTGCTAACATTAACTTTGGTTTGGTGGCATAGTCCGGCCTTTGTGTCACATAGGGAACTGTCCCTGTTATCTGAATTTCCTTGTGCCAGTAGAGTGTTGTGAGTTGCTCCAGGAATGAAAGGAAGAGAGACTTTAGTGCCATACAAGACCAGTTTCTTCTCTCCCATCCTGGTCTTCGCATCTTTGTTTGTATGTATCTAACCAACCACCTGTGTTTTTGTTGGTCATTGCACGTGTGGGTGAAGAGGATTCCTAACTTTACACATCTCATACATCCCATCACTGAAACTTCCTTTATTCTCTGCAGTATCATTGACTTCTTAATGTAGAACAGCCACCATTACTGGCACTGTTATTTTACTAACACCTTCAGTTCTGCAATGTCCTGTGCAGTGCCCAGTCCACATTCAGTGGTGATTATAAACAGAGAAATCCTCAGTTCTCACTGGTTATGGAGCACTTTGTGCTTCTGTGATCACTAGAGTGTTACATCTGTGCAAATACAAATAGGTTTATAGGTGTGCAAGCATAGTTAGTGATTCATACCCAGCCCATTGAGAATGTTTGTGGGATGCTGTGCAAACTAGTGCAGGAAGAGTCTGCACAGCTGTATAGAAGACCAAGTCAGGGGACCAGAAAGAGAATGAGGGGGGATTAGAGGGAATTTCTAAAGGAGAGCTGCTGGAAAGTGGCACAGGGTAGATACTGCAAAAATCTCTGTGAGTGCTCATTCCAGTGTCTGAAAAAATTGACTTCGGTTCTGTTCATCTTCCCCATTTTGAGCTAATATTTCACAAATATCCATGAGCTTCACTACTGCAACTGTTGGTAGAATAACAAATCCCAAATGTGACTGGTCACAGAAAGTGATTTTTCTAATCAAATAACTGATAAAGTGAATGTTTCAAACCACAAGCAGTCAGAGGTCCTTCCTCAGGTCTGGAAAAGGTAATCACAGTTGATTAGTTGCGTAAGTCATCCAGCTGAAGGAGAAACAAAGCCACATGACTGATATTTCCAAACAACATGAATGGCAAATATTAGCAATGAACTATTTGCTCGCCTGCTGCAGGCCAAGAAGTGTTCACTGATGAAACTCACAAGTTACTTTGCCTGATGAGTACTGGAGAACTTTGCAATTTGTTGATAGAGAGAACAAGGAGTGAATTTTGTAGAATAATCTGTTTTATGTATGATCCTTTCAGCTCTGCTAGAGCAAGGCGGAAAAGAAGGAAGGTAGAGGCCAAGTCAGCTGGGATTCTTATGGTCCTGCTGGTTTAAATCAAATACTGTCTCATCTTTACCTGGTGCTGTAAATTGGCTTTGAGCTCGCATTTGTGTCAGTTTGCCTACCTACTTTCAGACTCCACCAACTGTACTATTGCCAGTTCCTGGAGTCACATGGATATGTGATGATTTCAGACTTCATTGTTAAAGAAAAAATAATTTCTAACTCTCCTGGATGTAGAGGAAGTTTCAAGAAGTGACCCTAGTGCAGCCTAACAGCTCAATTAGTCAATAAAAAGAACACCAAGCCTGTTACTTTTACATAATTTCATGACTTTAAAGCCAATCTCAAGATTTTTGCCAAGCCTGACTCATAATTTTTGAACATTTGGGATTGGCTATGGAGAGAAAAGTTGAAGGAGAGGAAGGATAGCTATAGGAGACGGGCAGAGGAAGGGGGAACATGGGGAAGAGCAGAAGACAGACTGAGCCCTTGATGTTAGTGATAAAAAGGGGAATATTTTTTTGCCATAATATAAGATCTGGAGTGAAAACACAGCAAAGGCAAGCTGTTTTGATGTTACTGTTCAATAAAATGGGGTCATAGTGTTGACCTTCCATAGTTTACATCACAGTAAAAACCAAAGTGGTTTATCTTTAGTATGTGTTTTTTACCTCAGGGTACCTCCTTTACATAGTTACTCTGAGGTAAAAAATTTCTACCTTTCTGAGCAGAGAAGACGAGGCTTGAGTGGAAGACAGACACAGGGGAGAGCAAAAGGCAGGTAGGAATTGAAGCTGAATATCCCCTTGCTGGGAGGAGGTGGTGTTCCTCTGTCATTGTTCTTTCACCTCCACATTGCCAAGTCAGTAGCATATAAAGCAAATGCTATGCACAGAATCACAAACATAACTCACGTCTATCTGATTTCTATTTAAAACAAAGTCCTCCAGAGCAGAGAGCAACAGGCTTCCCTGAAGTAATGTGTGCTAATGAAGGTGGTCTGCTGCATAACTTATGCAAAATGATTGCAGCCGAGTGGAAGCTGTGTTTAAAGTTTTTACATTTTCCCGGGGCAGGAAAGAGCAGGATCATGAACCCTGCAGGTGCTGCGATGTTCCATTCTTCTGGCTGAGACCGTGGGTTACACTGTGGATGTTTCTGATTATTCTCTTTCCTGGGGCGGGATGACAAAGAGGCTGTCTCAGACAAGTCTGTGAGGGGGGCTCTCAGTGGTATCAAGTCTCCCCTGAGCTCCTGGCCTTTTTTCCCAGAGTGGGCTGTTCAGAGAGTTGTCTGGACTTTCCTGACTCCTTTTAAAAATTCATTAAAATGTTGTTTTCTTGTTATTTCAGTTCTGATTAACAAGCTAAGTCTCACTCTGACAGCATGCCAAAAGCAATAAATCTCCTGAGTGCGATTCTGCTGCCAAGGGCATCCCATGTTCCAGTTCTGAACCTGTCCCACTGTGTCGTCATAATCTGTCGCTCCATTTTTACTTTTTTCAGTTACTTACACCAAGGAGAGACCAGGGAAGGTGAAATCAGGGTTAAAAAGGCCATGGGCTATATTTGGGACTACCATGCTGGTGGCAGAGGGAATAGAAACATGGATCAGAACTTCAAGAGCACTTAGAATCACAGAAATGTCGGGCTGAAAGGAGCCCTGAGAATCCATCAAGTTCAGACTCATGCACTGAGACAGGCCCAAGGTAACCTGTTCTAGACCATCCCCAACAGGTGTTTGTCCAATTTGTTTTTAAAAGCTTCCAGTGATGGAGATTCCAAGACCTCCCTTGGAAGTCTATTCCAGAGTTTAATTGCCCTTATAGTTAGAGTTTTTCCTAATATCTAACCTGAATCTCCCTTGCTGCCCACTAAGCCCATTATGTCTTGTGCTGCTGTCAGTGGCCATAGGGAAACAATCATTTTCCTCCTTTATAACAGCTCTTAGCAAGTTGAAAGAGTGCTATCAAGTCTCCCCTCAGTCTTCATTTCTCAAGACAGAACATGTCCACTTTTTAGCCTTTTCTCAGAAGTCAGATTTAATAAACTTTTTACCATTTTTTTTTTTGGTCTCATTTTGTTCTCCAGTTTGTTCACATCTTTTCTAAATCAAGGAGCCCAGAACTGGACACTTTACTCCAGCTGGGACCTTTCCAGTGCATAGCAGAGTGAGGCAGTTGCCTCCCATGTCTCACTTAACACTCCTCAGCACTTGGATCCTAAAGCATTCAGCACTTGCAATTGGAGGCTCATTTTCCAAAGAGGCCAGTTCCTATTTAGTGCTTGAATGAGAACTATATTTTCAGAGGAGGATCCAGCACTCGCCCCCTGTTCTGAGCTTTCCTGCAGACCTGACCACAATGGTGGAGCTGAAGTTTGTTAAAAATTCTGGACAAAATGGCCTGGATCCTCAGGTGGTGTGAATTGGTACAAGCTCCATCGAAGTCACTGGCTTACAGCGGTCGAGGAACTGGGCCATAAACAAAACAAATGGAGCTGGTTGAGAAAAGTTCATAGGAGACAGTATTTGAATGGAACAGTTTGCTCTTGGTGAAATGCTTTTTCTGTCTATATTGAACCATTCTGTGGAAACATCAATTTTGATGAAATCTTCCATGGGAAAAAGTTTACATGTTTCATTTTGACTGTAACATTTAGATTTTTTCTATTTTGACTGACTCTGTGGAAGACATTTTTGCAAAATGGCAGAATTTCCTGTGGAACAGAAATTCCACTTTCTGATGGGGTTTAGTAAAAAAGGCCTAATGCCTTGTAAGGGAGCTGCAAAAATACCATAAATCTGGGAATCGTTCCATTTTCAGAACAGTCAGCCCAAGGTTTCTGGCACCCTAGACATCTGTGATTCCCCCTCCTGCCCTCAGCAGCCCCCCCACCTAAGCCTGGCCAAGTTGCTGCAGGCAGAGCAGGGCGGGAGGCTTGCTGGCCCCAACCGCAGCCCAGCCCTTGGCACCCCCTGCTGGTCGGTGCCCTAGGTGACCTCCTAGGTTGCCACTATGGACAAACTGACCCTCTCCATTTTCACAGTAAAGTAACCAGGCACTGAATTATCCACTGCCCTTATATTTCTTTCTGTGGAAGGCAGGTGAGCACGTGCTATCTTCATACAAATGGGGGAGAGATGGAAGGAACAGAGAAGGATTGCTAGCAAAACTGTCAGCTGAAGGAAGTAAGGAACAGGATGATGAGGGTGCTAAAGGAGCTCTCATAGTCTGTGACACTTCAGTCACCACCCATCACCTCTAAAGCAAAAGCGAGACCCATGATTCTCAGCCTTGCAGAGACCAGAGAGATGAGGGAGTGTGTGTGTCAAAGACCCAAAATGAGGGAGTCAGAAACAGAGGCGGCCTTAGGCAGTTGGGGGCCCTAGGTGAAGTCCCATTGCAGGGCCCCCTATAGGTCCCCATAACCCCCCTCTGCGGCCCCAGCTCCACAGCGTTGGCCCCTCTCATGGGCCCAGCTTCCTGCCACTGGTCTCTGGACCCTCTCTGGGTTTCCTCATGGCTCCAGCTCCACACCATTGACCCGTGGTGCTCCCTCTATGCCCCTCTCCCATGGCCTCAGCTCCCCGCTCCTGGCCCCTGGCCCCAGGACCAGCTCTTCCTCCCTTCACTGACCAAGGCAGATGCAGCTTTTAGGGTAGGTGAAGTGGGCAAGGGGTCCGCTTACTGCTTGGTGCCCTGGGTGTTTGCCTGCTTCGCCTACTCCAAAAACTGCATCTGGTCACAAATCATTTATGCAGGAAACTTAAAATGTTCTAAATTACTTCCTTTATTGCCAGTGACTCTCTCTCCAAACTCAGCTTTGTGAATCCTTCTATGCCTGCTATCCGTCATTTTTGAGTGGGGCAAAATGTATGTGAAGTATAGGGGACTTTAGGACTAAAGTGAGAGATATTTGAATGGCTTGGTGATGTCCCTAAGTATTAGACTATAAGGAGCACAGCAGTCTTTCCCGTGAGAGTCCAGGCCTGGACTTACAGGAGACCATGTGTAATGCCTTCTGGAAGCCAGAGAGCAAGCAGGAGTTACAGGGCCAGTGATTTTAAATAATTCTAATGTATCTTATTTTCCTGGTAAAAATGGCAAAGTTATTGAAAACTTTCATTTGAAAAACAATAATTTTTTTGCAGATTTGTTCAGATTTTTATTGAAAAGCTGAAAAACAAATTATTGTTTGGTTTTTGTCAGTCAAACTGAAAATTGTTGGGCTTTGGCATTTTTGATGACACCTCCCCACCCCAAATTGTGATGAAAACATTGTTAAAACCCATCTTCTGTTGAAGAAAAGGGTTCATGAAAAATGTCTGATCTTCAGGACAGAGGATTGATAGGCAGAGATGTCCTTCACCTGTCCAGGAAGGGGAAGAGTGTGTTTGGGCACAGACTGGCTGACCTAGTGAGGAGGGCTTTAAACTAGGTTCAACGGGGGAAGGAGACCAAAGCCCACAGGTAAGTGGCAATGTGGGAGATCTGGGGGAAGGGATGGAACTTGGGGGGTGTTGGGACTGTAGTACCAGGAATAAAAGAGAAGGTAGTTGGAACATGGGGGGGAATCAAATAATTGTCTTAAATGTTCCACTGAAGCGCCAACACATGAGGAGAGTGGGGGAGGAGGACTCCAAGAAAAAATGCAAGGAGGTATGTGTAATAGAATTGAAAACCAAACTGACAAAGTAGGGCAAGTGACCGGGTATCTTAGGTGCCTATACACTAATGCGAGGAGCCTGGGAAATAAACAGGAAGAATTGGAAGTACTAGTGCAGGCAAGGAACTATGATATCATAGGAATAACGGAGACGTGGTGAGATACTCTGCACGACTGGAGCTCTGCCATGGATGGGTATAAACTGTTCAGGAAAGACAGGCAGGGAAGAAGAGGGGGAGGAGTAGCACTATATGTAAAAGAGCTCTATGACTGCTCAGAGCTCCATTATGGAAGTGGAAGCGTGCCTGTAGAAAGTCTGTGGGTTACATTGAGAGGGGAAAGCAACAAGGGGGATGTTGTGGTGGGGGTCTGCTGTAGACCACCAGACCAGAAGCAGGAGGTGGATGAGGTGTTCTATGGACAACTAGCGGAAGCTTCTAGATCACAGGCCCTGGTGCTCATGGGGGACTTCAATTACCCTGACATCTGCTGGGAGGCCAATACAACAGTGCATGGGCAATCCAGGAAGTTTTTAGAGTGTCTTGGGGACAACTTTCTAGTACAAATGCTGGAGGAACCAACTAGGGGCCTTGCACCTCTCGACCTGCTGCTCACAAACAGGGAAGAATTGAGCAGGGATGTAGAGGTAAATGGCAACTAGGCAGTAGTGACCATGACATGGTTGAGTTCAGGATGCTCATTAAAGGAAGGAAGGAAAGAAGCAAAACAAAAACCCTGGACTTCAAAGGAGCAGATTTTGGCTCCCTCAGGGAACTGATGGGCAGGATCCCTTGGGAAGCTAATCTGAAGGGGAAAGGAGTCCAAGAAAGCTGGTTATATTTTAAAGAAACCCTGCTAAGGGCACAGGAAGTTGCCATTCCAATTAGGAGAAAGAATAAACATGTGAGGCAGCCAGAATGGCTTAGCAGAGAACTCTGCTCTGAGCTTAAACATAAAAAAGAAGCTTACAGGAAGTGGAAGCTTGGTCAGATGACCAAGGAGGTGTATAAAGATATTGCTAGGGACTGCAGGGATAAAATCAGAAAGGCCAAAGGACAAATGGAGCTGCGGCTAGTGAGGGATGTAAAGGATAACAAGAAGGGGTTCTACAAGTATGTTAATAAGAAGAGGATCAGGGATAGTGTAGGTCCCTTGCTGAATGGGGCAGGCATCCTCGTGACAGAGGATGAAGAAAAAGCTGAAGTGCTCAATGCTTTTTTTGCTTCAGTTTTCACAGGCAGGGTCAGCTCCCAGCCCACTACCATGGGTATGACAGATTGGAGAGAAGAAGAGAGGCCCTTGGTGACGGAAGGTCAGGTTAGGGACTGCTTAAAGAAGCTGGACGTGCACAAGTCCATGGGGCCGGACGAACTGCATCCAAGGGTGCTGAGGGAATTGGCCGATGAGATAGCAGCACCGCTGGCTGTTATCTTTCAAAACTCATGGAGAACAGGGGAGGTGCCAGAGGATTGGAAAAAAGCAAATGTAGTGCCTATTTTCAAGAAAGGGAAAAAGGAGGATCCGGGGAATTATAGACCAGTCAGCCTCACCTCAATCCCTGGAAAAATTATGGAGCAGATTCTTAAAGAATCCATCCTTAAACACTTAGAAGAAAATCAAGTGATCAGGAACAGTCAGCATGGATTTACCAAGGGTAAATCATGCCTGACCAATCTCATTTCCTTCTATGAGCAGATGACTGGTTTTCTGGATGCAGGAAGCACCATTGATGTGCTATACCTTGATTTTAGCAAGGCTTTTGATTCAGTTTCCCACAGCATTCTCATTGGCAAATTAAGGAAATATGGGTTGGATAGGTGGACTATAGGATGGATAGAAAACTGGCTAAATCAATGGTTTCAGCGTGTAGGAATCAATGGTTCCATGTCTAGCTGACAACCAGTCACGAGTGGTGTGCCCCAGGGGTCGGTCCTGGGGCCGGTTCTGTTCAACATTTTCATCAATGATCTAGATGATGGAATAGACTGCACTCTCAGTAAGTTTGCGGATGACACCAAGCTGGGGGGAACAGTAGACACGTTGGAGGGCAAGGACAGGATTCAGGGAGACCTAGATAAATTGGAACAGTGGGCCAATAGAAATCTTATGAAGTTCAATAAGGACAAGTGTAAAATCCTGCATATGGGACGGAAAAACCCCATGCACTGCTACAGGCTGGGAAACATTCAGTTAAGTAGCAGCAGTGTAGAAAAGGACCTGGGGGTCATGGTGGATGGGAAGCTAGATATGAGTCAGCAGTGTGCTCTTGCTGCCAAAAAGGCCAATGGCATACTGGGCTGCATCAAAAGAAGTATTACCAGCAGATCAAGGGATGTGATCATTCCCCTCTATTCTGCACTGGTGAGGCCACATCTAGAATACTGTGTTCAGTTTTGGCCTCCCTACTACAAAAAGGACAGGGACATGCTAGAGAGAGTTCAGAGGAGGGCAACCAAAATGATTAAAGGGCTGGAGCACAAGCCCTATGAGGATAGACTGAAAGCATTAGGCTTATTTAGTCTGCAGAAGAGAAGATTGAGGGGGGATTTGATAGCAACCTTCAACTACTTGAAGAGATGCTCTAAGGAAGATGGAGCTCGACTGTTCTTGGTGGTAACAGAGGACAGAACAAGGAGCAATGGTCTCAAGTTGCAGTTAGGGAGGTCGAGGCTGGATATTAGAAAAACCTTTTTTACTAGGCAAGTGGTGAAGCATTGGAATGAGCTGCCAAGGGAGGTGGTGGAGTCTCCATCTTTGGAGGTGTTTAAGGCCCGGCTGGAGAAAACCATGACTGGGATGGTTTAGTGGGAGTGGTCCTGCCTCTGGCAGGGGGTTGGACTAGATGACCTATGAGGTCCCTTCCAACCCTAGGATTCTATGATTCTGTTGTCCAGTAGCCCCTGTGTGGAATCTTGTTTGGGTACAAGACAGGCAAGGCTTGTCTCACCTTCATCATGACATGAAGCACATTGCAAAAAGCCTCCTGCAGGACTGTAGGTGAGATTGCTGTTCTGTTGAAGCGGAAGGGGTGATGGAAAGTCACATGTAGGCTGAATTGAACAAGATATAAACTTTGTTCCACAACATGGTCTTCATGGTCTATCCTCTGGTTCCTTATTATTTATTTACTGTTTGGGGTATGATTGAGATCAGAGCTGCATTGTGCTAGGTGCTGCATGCACTCACCCACACATCAGATTCTCAAAAGAGCTCAGTGCCTAGTAGCTCCCATTGCTCTTAACACAAGCTGCTGGTTGCTGAGCCCTTTTGAATATCTGCCAAGGGTGAGGCAGTTCTTTCCCCTAAGAGCTGACATTGAAACAGGCAAAACATCGAGACAGACAAGTTCTTGCCCCTAAGAGCTGACATTGAAACAGCCAAGGCAAAGGAAGGAAGGAGAAACTGAGGTACAGATAGGTGAGGTGACTTGTTCAGGATCACCCAGCAGGGCCAAGTACGCAACCAAAAATCTCCCGAGGCCTAGTCCATTGCAAAATCAACCAGTACAGAGTCACAGGAGCTTTGCAAGAACCACATTTACTTGTCTTCCATCTCAGTGGAAGCTGGGATGAATTCTCAGCAGCAACTTTTTCCTTAGGGAGTGATTTGATGTCCCTTCCAAAGGCTCCAGCACAGGAAGCAGCAGATTTATCAATGGATCTATGTGGAGGAAGCCCAGAAATGGATGAAGATTTCCTTCATCAGCCAAGGGGAAAGTTGTCCCTCCAGCATTGTAATGGTGGTCTTTTGATTGGTAGGGAGGACTAGATGAGTGTGGGAGTCTGAGTTCCCGTCATTGTTCATGAGACACCCAGGTGGTCACTCCAAAGTAGTGCTCCACTGTGTCCCTCCAAATTGCATCAGATTCTCTGCTACTTGATCATTGATAAAAACCGCACATCAAATGCAGATCCTATTGAAAGCAGCTGATGAGCTGAGATTGACTTGGAGCAAAAAAATTATGGAAGGAGCTGAGGAAAGGAGATGAGTTCACCAAGAGAGGATGAAACAGGTGGTGATGGTCCACAGTTGGATGTGTTTGTTACTTAGAGAAGACAGATGGGCTCAGCAGTGGGTTTCTTGAAGAGGAGATATCTTCCCTTCTGAAATAAAGTAATGCATTCATGATCAGAGAGCGAACCTTTCCATCTTGATGAGATCTGACCCACGTGACTGAGCTGGATTGAATGCTGATTTGGGAGGTACTGGATATTGCAAAAGGGAGAAGCTTATTAATGAGATGCCATTCTCAGTTTGCACTCTTCTCCCTATCTCTTGCCTTGGCCAGTCAACTTGAAAGAGGGCTCTGTCCACTGACAGACATCTCCAAGGGTATCCTGCCAGCTTGTTCTCACTGAAATCAAGAACAGAGGATGGGCACCACACCCTCTGCCTCTCTTGGAAGAATAGTCACTTTCTCCTCTTCTCTTCACAAAGGAAAGATGTATTCCCCTCCTCCCCTTAACATAAAATAAATCTTCCAGACCGCAGCTTTGTGAAACACTTCCTATAAATCTTTTGAGAGAGTAGAACAGTCTGCTAGAAAAAAAGGCCTCTTTGTAGAAAGAAAATCAGACTTTCCCTTTAACTTGCTTTTAATAGGGACAGTCTCCCATCAGAGCTTCCACAAGTGAGTTTGAACCAAAGTAGTGTTCTTCAGTGACAGTGTTTCTTCTTCAATGCTGGGAGCACACTGTCCTCCTTATTTCTCTTTCCTGTTCATACTGTTGCTTCTCCAGAGAGTTTTGTTCTGCAGGATGGACCTGTGGGACCAAGTAGCTGCTTTGAACGTGTTCCCAGCTTATGCACCAAAGGGGCAGTGAATTCTTGCTGGTGTAAACACTGAATAACACAGCAGTGATGAAGAAAGGCTAACACTTTTAAAAGTGCCAAAATGACACTTAGGAGCCTAAGTCCAGTTTTTCAAAAGTGACCTAGCTACTTACAAGCTTGTCTTATGGTGACTTTTACTCTATTCATGTAATAATTCCATCCAACTCTAGAGGAAGGGGAGAGGGTGTAATAGCCTGGCTTTGTGTGGGTGACATACTGTCCTCTAGTGTCTGGCTGCCACGGAGGGAACGGGACCTACTGGCACTACAGGGAGCTCTTCTTTAGCTCAGTGGTTTAAAAACCAGAGTTCTAGTCTATACTTCTCAGTTGCATGCATAATTTTCCTAGCAGCTGTGTTTGTTTTTGGGTTCAGGATTTGTTAGGTTGGCTCTGGGGTTCTCAGTCTGGGGCTCAGAACCCCCAAGGACCAACAAATGGGTAGGAGTTCTTGGTGTACTGCTGAAAGGGAGCAAGGTTCTCTGGCTAGATCCTGCCTAGAAGGAGAGAGTCCCCAGTTATACCAAAGCTTTCCCATATGGGGTTCCCTAGGCCACTGATTTTCAAACCATGCGTTGGGACTCAGTACTGGGTTGCAGACTGTCAGGGGGTCATGGTCTTCCCTCCTGCTGTTGCTGAAAGACTAGAATGCATTGCTGAAAGATGTAACTGTTGAATCACAGGCATAGATGATTTTTTTTTAAACTGGGTGCCTGAGAAAAAAGTTTGAAAACCACTGCCCTAGGTTCTGTCTGGTCATCCCTTCCTACTCAATGAGTTAGAAGCCATTAGGAGGGAGGGGATCCAAGTTGTGCCAAGTGGAATAGGAGGATAATGGCCCACTCTTCGTCTCCTTTGAGATGCCTGCTGCTGTGGCCCTGTGTCTGCATGATCTTGGGATGTAGCTGAGGGTTCGCTGCATGAGGCTCAATCCAGTAAAGGGCCAGTGTAATATTGTGAGGTGCAGTGGGCACAGGGAGGTGATGCTGACCCTGTCTGACTCCATGTATTATGCAGATGGACAGTCTAGGAGTTGTATAGACCTGTATGCTGTGGTAGTGACTGTTTTCTAGCTTTGTCTGATGAGAAAAGTGCAGATGTTTCTCTTGGATGTGACTCATACCACAATTATCCATGCCTTTTTCAGTTCAGGGGACTGATTCCTTTAATGCATCCTCCCTGGGGCTGTGTCCAAGAGCCACTCAGGAGTCAAATTAGTAAAGACAGCTGACATTTCTCCAAACCAGGTTGTGTCAAGACAATTGAGTGGTTCTAGGTTTGTCTGGAACTGGAAAGCAGGATGAAGAGAAGAATCAGTGCAGTCTTTTGTACAACCCAGTGCAGATGTATGAGACCTGTTTTGAGTTATGGGTGAAGGGTCTGATCAGATCCTGTATATCCTCTGAACCAATTTACCTTCCTGGTAGAAAACTAAGCAAGGGTGAGGAGGATGGGGGCAGGATGATACTGGTATATTTGTGTCCTTGTTTACGTACTTGATTAGCTTCTGCTGATCAATGACATTAATCCCATTTATCTGGACATTGTTAGGGGATGACTGAGTTTCTAAGCTTGACAAGAAATACAGACTATTAATGTCATTTCTCCTTGTAGCCTTGATAGATTTTTTAGTGCTGCTGTTACTGACTCTCTTTTGTTTTGTCCTCAATAGCTTGTCTAATAAATGCTATTATCTTGGGCACAAATCTACTTCATGCCTCAATTCTACTTGGTAAGAGTCGGTAATGATAGCCAAACAACAATCCTTTTAAAGAGAGATCTTTCACAGACTGCTGTGGATGGCATTTGTCTGGTGCTCTTCTGCATTCTTCCCTGAAATGGATAAAGATAATGGAGCACGCAGGTCTTGGAAGTGCAGGGGGAAAAGCATCTAGCTGATGGATTGGATGTCAAGTTTGGATGTCAAAGCAGCAGTCAGTAGCGTAACTCTGGGGATTCCAAGAGGGGATCTGAAATACTTCAGGCCCTGTCATGAGGGTAGCTAGAGAAGTTGTGCTTTGGGTCTTTTGATGTACTTCTAGCAGATTAAAATGAAGAAGATAGTAATGACAGAGGAAAAAAAGAGAGAACTCAAAACTGCTCAATCTGGCATCCAGGGAAGGTCTAGTCTACAAGCAAATAAAGATAATGCCTTCCTGTCTACATAAACTACATCTGGGAAAAAACTAATTGGTAGATGGAGGGGTGCTTACAGGTTCCTTGGTCAGCCTAGGGTTTTTAAGAGAAACAGTGAGGCATCTCCAATTGAAATATTTCATCCCACTGCAAAAATTATCAAACATGACTAAGCACCATGAGAACTGGCCCTGATTCTTGCTGGCTCCTGAGGCTCTTGCTCATTAGTGTCTTTGCAGAGTGTATAGCTGAAGTGTGAAAGCCTAGGGTGAATGTTGTTTAATTAAAGCAACACAACCCAGCAAGGCTTAGCTGATGTATTCTCAGAGCTTTCTGAGCTGGATTTCCTGTGCCTGCATGAAAAAGGGGACTCATTTATGGAACTGGGAGAACCACTCCTGGATAGCTGAGCTCATCTGGCATGAATGCTGGGTATAGACACTGCCTGAGGAGCACTTTTGTCAGATTAATATCTAGCCAGCTCTTGTGTCTGCAGTTATAATTTGTTTAGGGCCCTCATTGTTTGTTTCAGTCTACATTGCTTTCAGTAGGGGGAGATATATTTCACCAGAAAAATTCCATGATTTATACTCCTCTGGCACTCAGGGCAGCCACACTAGCCAGACCTGGATGTCCACTGTCCTGGCTCAGGAGCAGGACAGAGGCATTTGCCCTTCATTCACTTATAAGCATCTTATCGTCAAGAGGTCCAAGTATGTTTTACCCATGCGAATCCTAAGGGCCAGTCTTCAGCTGCTGTTCAAAGGCAGGACTGTGACAGTAAATCATTAGGTTATGTCCCATGTTGCATTCTCTATGGTAGTGATGTTGATGCTAGGGGGACCCTGAGTGACATGGTACATGTCCAAATAGAGTTCTGGACCTCAGGGAAGGAGAGAGAGGCAGTCATGAGGTAACAAACTCCCTATGTTTCATTTTTATCTGACAACAGTCTGCTGGTGCTTGTGCTCAAAAGGCTTCATGATGGGGCAGTTGCAGAAGATGCATTGCAGCCCTCATTCCTAACTGGCGTAGTCTCTACTTAGCTAGTTTGTTCCTATGCAGGTATTTCATGTTCCCAGGTTATTTTCTGTGCTGGTGATTGGCCAAGAGCTGGCTGGCCATGTGATATTGGCTCCTCCTTCTCCTTTCCAGGTGATACATTGCACTAAAAGAAATTGAACATATACCAAATAGTTACCTAACATCACCTATCCGTATGAGCAGTTGGCTTCTGTTGCCACAAGGTTAGTAGGTAATTGCAAATGGGAGATCAGTCCATGGGACAGCTGCTTTACTGAGATACAGTACAACCTATGAAAATATTTGGCTCCTTTTACCCTCTTGTATGCAGCTCTGCACCTTTGAACCCAGCCTGTGCTATCTGTCTTCAGGCAAAAGGAACTGATTGTGCTAATCTGTGGGCCTTAGCTGGTTAAATGGGTAGAAAGAGGTTGATGAGGGAGACAGGTCTTTTATTTTTACTTACTAACCTGCAGACATTCTTCCAATGCACTGGGATGTCCCTAACTTCCTTTAAGGAGTCACCCTGCTACTCTTTGGCTATGTCTACACTAGAGGCTTAAGTCAGCTTAAGCAGGCTTAAGTCAACTTAAAAAAACTCAGGGCTATAATAAGAATTTATTAGGTCGACTTAAGCAGTTGCTTAAGTTGATGTAATAACTCCTGCTCTGTAAGTCAATTTAAGCTTTTAAGTCTACTTTATAGAGCAGAAAGCCTTGGGCCATGCCCCTTGCCCCACACTGGTCCTGATCAGGCTCCTGGAGCCCAATCCATCTCCAGGGACCAATCCAGCTCCAGCTGCCTCTGGCAATCTGTGGGGGCTTGGAGATGGCTACTGCCACCCTCGGAGAGGGGCTGGGAGCCCAATGCCGCAGGCTACAGGGGCTAGGAGCTGGCTCCTGCTGCCTGTGGCAAGGTGCACCCAGCCCTTGAACTGGGGGCAGGCAGCTGGGACCCTGTCAATTTCACAGGCTAGCCGCCTGTGAAAATGATGAGGCTCCTAGCCACCTGTCAGTAGCACAAGCAGCTTGGAGCCAGATCCGTTCTGAGCTGGCTCCTAGCCCTTGCAGCCTGTGGCAAGGAGCTGGGGGCCAGATCAGGCTCCCAGCCCATCTCTTTGAGTGGCAGGGGCTGGCAGCTGCCTCCTGCCCTGGTCACTTGCAATTGGCCAGGGGCGCATGGAGTCAGCTCCTGCCCTGGCCACTTGCCGGATCGTGGGCTCTCAGCTTCCAGTCACTTGCTAGCCTGATTGCGCTCCCAGCGTCTCTCTGCAGGCTGCAGGAACTGGCTCCCAAACCCCCTCCCCCCAACCTGTGGAGAGGGGCTGGGAGCTGGATCTGGCCCCATGCTCCTCACTGTACGACAGGATCCGGATTGGGCCCCCAGGTCCAGGTCGGGGCCCCAGAGCCCAATCATGCCCCAGGGCGGGATTCGAGCCCGGGCTGGGGTGTGTCTGTCAGTGAAGACATACGCCAGGCCGACAGTTGACCTTGTGAAGTCAACTTAAAATAGCCCCCTAGTGTAGACATAGCCTTTCTGTCTTCCTACTATGACATTTGCCCAAATTGCCTCACTGGTTTGCTGATCCATTGTGCCTGCAAGCTGGAAATATTTTGTGACCACAGTATATATTGCCTTAAATTGATGTTGCTCAAGGCCTGTTTTACTTTTCCATGGTTTCTACATTACAAAACAAAACCAGCTCATGCCAACCCCCACCAAGCATAGCACTGAGACAGTCTCTCTCCTCTCTCAGCTTACCCCAGTTTGAATTGCTTAAAAACTGTGGCTAGTTGGTCACAGCAATTTCCTTCACATTATGGCAAACTCTGTCTAGTCTTATTCTTCACACTAACCTTTAGTTGTGTTTCTGCTCACATTTCTTTTTACTAACATGCAAATAATGGAGAAGCTGGGCCTAGAGCAGCTGCTGTCACTCATGCTCTTAGCCAGTGTTCCCTACAAAGCAGTTCCTAAAACTAAAGGGATTTTTATGGGGAAGGGTGGAACTGATGACCCAATGACCTTTCCCACTGTTAAATCCTCCTTCAGCACTTCCTCTGGGAATAGGAAATATGACCTCTATCCTGTGCCAGTGCTCCTGGACTCTCATTCTCTGTTGTGACTCCTGTGAGAAAGGATGGTATTGAAGCTGTGAACTCAAGCCCTTTCCCTTAACTGTGTCTAACTAAACTGTCTTAGCATAAGGTTCCAAACCTACCTATCTTTCTGGCTCATTTGATTAGGATTGAGAGCAACCCAGCATCTTTGCTTTGCAACTTAACAGTCTGATCAATGTGTTAAAATGCTCTTTCCGTTTGCAGGACGTGTTAGGTTTTCAAAAGTGTTAATGATAGAAAATAAATTGGAATCTGAGAGAAATAATCTTTAGGCATTCTCTGTGGGCCTTTCCTTTCCTCACTCTTCTCAGCCATATTGAAGGCTGTAACTGGCCTGGAATACAAATGACAATGAACTCTGCATCTCTCTTAATCTATAGTGATGCCTTCCTCTTGCCAGATAACTCTCACTAAAGGAAAAGCTCTTTTAGATGAGGCGGCCACAATAACTAGCAGTAATAAAATGTAAAAAATGTGTTTGGGATGGAGTTGGAGTACATGAGAGTCAGGAAAGACAGAGCAAGGAAGCACACAATGCTGCCTGGTTGATTTATTCCAGGGATTCTCATTCTGGGGGTGGCATGGATGGGTATTTGGGGTCACAACCATCCTGTCCTCCCCATATTGCTAGATGGAAGGGGGTCTTGGTATGAAAGAGGCTGAGAACCACTCATCAGTTCCAGTAAGTGCTGTGTACTGTGGGTCCATCCTCCATCTCAGGTGATGGAGGCATTGATTCAGCCTGTGTTCAGTGAGACATTATCTCACCATTACTGTTACCAGGTGTTCCATTGCTTTGTTGGTCTGACTGGCCACCCCATGCAAGGAAGAGAAGAAATCACTCTGCAGAAACAGGACTATATCTTGCAATGGGGTCCAGTTCATGGCTAGTAAATGTGGAGCTCTATCTGTTACTTATGTGGCTGCCACTAAGATTACTGTAATGCCTGAGGTGCATTGCAATCTTTAATGTAGTTACTGGTATAACACCTTTGAGAGGTAGGGTAGTGGTAGGACCCCATTTTGCTGATGGAGACCTGTAGCACAAAGAGGATGCAAGTCAGATTTTTAAAGATACTTAAGGGCCCAGTGGGCCCAGGCTGCCACCCTAACCAGTGGATCATCTTTCCTCTGATAGGTTTTCTAGGTCTCCCATTGATGGCCAGTTAGTACTATACACACTCTTGCCACAGTGAGAGAGGAACTCACTCTCCGTGACTTTTGAATCTTTGAACAGTCATAAGGATTAGGATTTTCCAGAGTGTCTTCTGACTTTGGACACTTCAGTTTTTGGGTTGTGCATGTTCCAGTTTGACACATGTTAAAGGGTGTGATTTCTCCCAAAAGATGGAGCCCTGTCCCTCTAAAAATGAGGTCCGTTTAATGTGCTCATCATTGGGCCTCCAAAATCACAAGTCAGTTTGGAAGATCTTTGGAGAGTCCTTCCATTGATTGCAGTAGACTTTGGATCAGGCTGAGTGGGAAGAGAATTTGTCTGATCTGTTCAGTTCTGACTTGCTCATCTTCGTCAGTGATTTGCAGCTCTGCATTGACAGGAGACCCACCTTCTCTGCGGGAGAGAGGGATATTGAGTCTGAGATATGCATCTATCTCTTTATTTTTCCCTTTGTCTTTATGAGAGGGTGGTTGGAGCAGAGCTGGTTGTGTTTTGTTCTGTTTATGCCACATGCGTCCCCTGATAACAACCCTTGGCCTCTGATACACCAAACCTCTTTGTTAATGGCAGTGCTATCAGATGGAACCAGAAACTAATATACAAAGACTTGAATGCTCTCAGAGAAATGGAGCTGCGCCTGGAAGAGGGTGTGCTGGGAACTCACTGTCTCCTGTCACTGTCATCTGAGTAGGAACAGGATCATCAGTTTAAAACATAGCCATTCTGGAAATGAGGATTTGTGAAGGGGACCACACAGTACAAAAGATACATAGATTGTTGGTGAAACTTTGTCTGGGGAAGACAAGCTCCCTGGAGAACCCCTGCTCCCCTCAACCCGCCCCCCAAGGTCCCACCCCCAGGCTTCTTTTCCTACCTCCATGCTCACAACAGTCACTGCATGGTCGGACTGACTTCCTCCTCTCCTCTCCTTCTCCCACCCCACCCATTCTCTCCACACTCCTCCCAGAGTCCCAGCATGAGAGGCAGCTGCCTATGTGCCCATCCAAAGTCAGCAACTGGGTCAATGTGGGATGGGGGCTGCTGTAGGATAACTCACTCAGCCTGTTCCTCTCTCCCTGGCTGACTGTAGCAGTGACTGGATCTATAGACACAAATGTTGGGGAGTACATTAAATAGACCTCCCATAAGGAAGTTTGGGAGAGACACAGGAAATTTGGGCAGGAGAAAGGAGGGGTGCAGACCAGGAACATCACTGTCCTGGGATAAGACCCAGGGCATGAGCCTGGGCCAGACCCCCTAGGCCGTGATCTGGTGCCCCGGCCAGATTGTTCATCGGGCTTCTGCCGCCTCCAGCCTGGCCCCAGATCTCTGGCCAGGTTTGGGGCCAGAAGAGGTAGGTACTGCTGCAGGCGTCCGGCCTTGATCTCACACTGGGAGAAGACGGCACCACTGCGAGTTTCCTCAGTCCCGGGCTGGGGCTGGGGCTGGGGCCAGGAGAGGTGGGCTCTGCGGGGGGCACCACAGCCAGTGTCCCTGGTCTGGGACAGGGCTGGCCTGGGCACTTGGTGCAGACAGCCATGTGAGAGGAGGTGAGCTGGTGGAGAAGGTCCATATCCCAGCAGAAGGACGTGGTGGGTGACTGGGTAACTTTTGTCCTGAGCCAAATGCTCACACAGAATCCTTCCTGCCCTGTTTCTGCTCTGGCTTTTGTGCTTCTGCATTTCTACACCAGCCTTCACTCCCCTCCCCGTCTCACATGCTTATTCTGCCTTCTCCCCCAGTACTGCTATTGACAGACCCCAGGCACCTTTGCAGCACTGAGCCTTCCCCAAAACACTGCCTCTTCCATCAGCCCAAGCCAGCCTCCCCACTCCTATCCCTAACTGCCACCAGCCTGCTACTTGCTTGTGGAAATGTTCCCAAGGGCTTTGGGTCAGGTGGAGGGGGATCCATTTCTCCTGGCCATTCATTTTTGAGATGCCCCTAACCTTGGTTAGCTGGCACCGAGGAAAACATAGTAGTGGCTGCATGCCTGCCTTCCACCCACTGATGATCCTGTCCTGGACTTGCTGCAGTGGTCTAAAAGAGAGGCAATGCAGTCCCCACTGCTGCAGAGAATACGGCTTGTGGACAGTGGATGACATCTTGTTTATCTATCCCTCTGCCTGACTCTCACTTTGAAAAGTGACGGGGGCAGGCCTGATGGGTCCCTGCTGGCCTACCTCTCCATCCCAGTTCTGGCAAGGTGCTCCAGCATCAGTGACACTGGGAAGAGTCCCATAAAATCACAGTCTCCTGTGATCCAGGAGGACTCAGTGCAAAATGAAAGGTTAATTGTAAAACTGTTTAGCACTTCTAAAGCACTTTTTATCTCACCTCAAAGCACCTGACCAAAACCAATGAATTAAGCTTCACAAACTGAGGCAGGCAAGTATTAATATACATGGGTTTTGGATGAAGAAAGTGAGGCACAGACTGATTAAGTCTTCTATATCCATTGCCTTTTTAAAAATTAATGGAAGGACTTCTCCTCAGCTCAAGCCTTAAATGACTGGTGGTAGTCCAATATCACACTATCAAAGGGGTAGCCGTGTTAGTCTTGTTCAGCAAAACAAAGGAGGAGTCTAGTGACACTTTTAAAGTGATTAGAGGGAGAGAATGTGTGTGAGCAGGGCAATGACTTTTTGTAATGTGGGACTTGTAATGGTTAGAACATTACAAAAAGTCATTGTCTTTGTTCATGTATTCTGACTATGCTAACACTTGCTCTTGTACATCTTGGCATGTGTATGTACACACCTCTCAACTGTAGTTTCCACTTCATGCATCTGACGAAGTGGGTTGGAGCCCACAAAAGCTTATGCCCAAAGAAATCTGTTAGTCTTAAGATGCCACAGGACTCTCATTTTTGATATATACAGACTAACATAACTACCCTTCTGGAAATTAGTCTTTAAAAGTGCAACGAGACCTCCAGTATCACACTATGTCTGTACTGGAGGCCATTAATAAAAGTACAGATCTTCACATTCCTTGCTTTGCTTTCAAAACCAAGCGATACTTAAAGTTTACTGTTTGTTTCCATTATCTGGAAAACAGATGAAAGCAGCCTTCCCTGAAACTCCAAAGCTGGGCTGGACTAGGCTGCCTGTGAGGAACGGATAAATGTGCCTTGGGGGCTTCTCCTATTGTTGTGTCTATTCCTGTCGCAAGGAGCTTATTCCTGCCTTTTTAACATGTCAGTGTGCAGGTGAGAGGCTTGTTGCTTCCACAAGCTTTCTTCAAGACTGAAGCCACACACGTATTCTTGTTGGGTTAGCAAAATAATTACATTGCACTGAGTGAGGAAAGGCAGGGAGGTGGGAAACCTTCTGCCCTGTACTACAGGCTGGGGGTGTGCCTGCATGCCTTTGCAGCAGGAAGGGAGGTGAGGTGACATTAATAAAAGCCCAGATCTTCACATTCTTTTCCGTTTTCAACACCAAGCCATGCTGGTGCTCTGGGTAGGAAGACCACTTACCATTGCCTGCATGCCTTCCAAGCAGGGAAGGAGAGAGGTGGAATGAAAGGCCAACCCAGCTGCGTGCCGGCCCCCCACAGCACTTACAGTCCACTGCTCTAGACCAATCTCTGGCTGAGACAGAGGATCAGCCTCCCCCCAGCCCCACCTGAGGAGGGAAAGGGGTCTGGGTTAGCTCTTCACCACATGAGTGGGCACTGAGGCTATGTCTATATTAGCAAGCTTAGTTCAGACTTTCATAGTCTGAACTAAGCAGTACCCGGTTAGTTTGAACTAACCACGACTTTTTAGTTCAACTAACTTTTTAGTTCAAAGTAGCTGTGCTTTTTTTTTAGTTTCAACTAACTTTTTAGCTCAAACTAAAAAAGTGTGGCTAGTTTGAACTAAAAGTTAGTTTGAACTTAAAAAACATGGTTTGTTCAAACTAACCGCTCGGTTATTTAGAATTTATTTAGTTTGAACTGGCACAGCTACATTGTGCTAAACTAAGCGCTAAGTTCAAACTAACCATTCAAACTATTTTTTAGTTTGAACTAGGCAAAATTTTTAAAATTTAAAAATTTTTTAGTTTGAACTAGGCAAAGCATAGTGTAGACAGGGAGCAAATTAATCTGGATTAAGCCTCCTTAATCTGGACTAATTTGCTAGTGTAGACATAGCCTGAAGGGCAGTCCTCAGCACCTTCTGCATTCCCAGCCCCCAGTACTTACTGTCCATCAGAGTTCTAAAACAGTCCTAAGTGTACTTCCTTCTTCAACACCCCCCACTCTTGATTCCTCTTTTCCAGGGATGAGGTGATACCTTTCCGCCCCTGAGCCAGGGAACTTAATTTATATAATCTTTGTTATGCAATGCTTGACTGCCTGTGGAAAGGAAGACAGCTCTCTTTGGGAGAACAGGTTTGATGAGAATGAAACCAGAGGAAAAGCAGTGTGGCTAAGGCTAAAGTGAAAGTGTACATCATGGTACCTGCTGCCTTCCCAGCAGGCAAGGGGAAGGTAGAACTAGCAGAGTCCTCACTGGGAAGGCCTTGCCTCCCTGTGCCTACACTAAGATCTACCCTTGATTCTGCCTGTGAAAATGCCAGCCATTCAAAAAGCCCAAGGTGAATCTTGTAAACCCACACTGAGTTTGTAAAGGGCCAGATTCAGCTATTGGTTTCACCAATGTCAGTCCAGAGAACTGTTGATGCCAGTGGCCTAAATGTGAGCAGATTCTGGCCCCTGAGAAGAATTCATATGAGGAAGAATTGAAAACTTCCAGAATTGCATAAAAGAGACTGTCGAGTGAAACCTCGTTGAAGGGTGTGTGTGTGTGTGTGTGTGTTTGCATAAAAAGTAACTTTCCTTAACTGAATTATTAATGATGCTGCAGATTATTCAAATAGAAACAATTTGAAAAATCAAACCAGTGTCTCGCCACTGAGGCTATGTTGTTTACTCTCTGCATTTCCCAAGCTGGTGTGGGGAAGTCGTTTTCCTGCATAGTCAGTCTCAGTTTGAGGTTTTCACACACTATTCTGGCTCCAACATTTTTTCAAGATGAGCACCACTGTAAATAACTGTAGCATTGTAGCATCATCACCTTATTTTAAAATGTGGGCTGAATGCAGAATCAAGGTCAGAGGATACAACTTTGTTGGGATGAAAGCTTTGTTGTTAGGAAGCAACATGGTCTAGTGCAGCATTTCCCAACCAGTGTGCCACAGCACACAGGTGTGCCATGGAATTTTTTGAAAAACAACTCAGAGTTCTTGATTGGTTCATGAATATTCATGAGTTCATTTGGAGACTACCTGGTGGTGTGCCTCAAAAAAATTAAAGATATCAAGGTGTGCTACGGTGGAGAAAAGGTTGGGAACCACTAGTCTAGTAGACAGACCACTGGATGGGGAATTGCAACTTCTGTTCTCTATCTAGCTCTGTTCCTCCCTCCATGACTCTATTTTAACTCTCAACATGGGGTTGTAAACTATGTGGACTGTAAATGGGACTATCTCTCTGACTATGTATTTGCACAGTATCTAGCCCAATGAGGTCCTGATCTCAACTGCAGGCTTCTGTTGCCATCATCACTTAACCCATTGGCCCTCACTAATCTCCAAAGAGTAGGTGGGTGTTCTCCCCATTTTTCAGAGGTGTGACAATGCAGTGAAATGACTATCTCACAGAGACAGAGAGTGTAGATGTAAGCATTAGAGCATTCTTGGCTCCTAGTCCCATCCTTTGACCAACTGCTTACTCTGTGCTGGAGACTGTTAGTGACCGTTGAGTATGATTTAGGATCTTTGCTACGTACCCTCCTCTGGTGTCTTCCCTGGCTCTCTTTCACATAGTCTTGACTGGGATTAGTGAGTGGGACAGAAAATAGGGCTTAGAGCTTGAAAAATCTGATTTTCTTTTCCCTTATTCTGGAAGTGGAGCACGTAGTGTGAGTGGTTCTGGACTCTGCCGAGAGCTACAGCTCATGCATGCCTCAGTTGAGTGAGCCTGTTAAGGCACTGTTTCATACCCTAGTCTGGCCCCTGGGCTCTTTTTGGATACCGACCAGCTTCATAATTAAATCTCTTTTTATTTCTGTTGTTTTCTGAGCATCAGTTTAATGTCTGGAAAATCCTGTTGCTGTGGAACCTAGAGTACTTAAAAGAAATCCAGTTAAAAGAACGGTCCTCTATAGAGACCCTATGTATAACAGGCACAAAATGAAATTCAGTCATACATAGGCATATAGGGTGCACAGGAGCACCTTGAATCATTTGTTTCAGTATTCCACTGCTATATGAACTGGAGAGGCAAGATGGGTGCTGCAGACACTGCAGATGTGTCTCAATATATGTGCCTATTCTGTTCAGGGTCTTCAGTACCACAGTGATGTGTGTAGCAGGAGTATCTTCCAAGAATTCATTCAGTAGTATGTAACTCGTAGAGCTGGTCAAAGAATTATTTTTCGTTTTGTGAAAAATTTAGACTAAAACAAAAATATTTTGGTGTTCAATTTTTTTATGAAAATCTGAAAGTGTTTGACAGATATGGACATTCTTTGCAAAAGTTACTTTTAGTCTAAAAAGTCATTTTCCTTCAACAAAACATTTTGCTGGAAAATTTTGACCAGCTCTACTGATCAGAATTTTTCAGATTTGCTCATCTTGTCCCTTCTTTATCTTGCCTAGGGGAAGGAAATATGTGTGGATTTTCATCCATTGTTATCACTGCGGAGTGCATTTTTATTAGCAAAGATAGGCTACAGGAGTGAACCTTGCACTTGCAGTGGCAAGGAGTGCAGTTAGTGATGGGTGGTTGTGAGATCCTGTTGGTAGCTGGTATTTGTAAAGATTTTGAGAGCTTGATACATAAACTTTACATAAAGAATGTAGCCTGTTGTCTGTTCTGGCCCTGAGTGTGTTTTTCTGTACATAACAAGGAGTTGTGTGGCACTTTAAGACTAACAGATTTATTTTTTGCATGAGCTTTCGTGGGAGATCTGCCATGAGGATTCAAAAATAGCCTGAGCTTTGAACTTCCCTCAAGCTTCTATATGGGCTTCTAGTTTTGTAATTCTTTAGTAAGAATAAGGAAAAGAAAACAAGTGCCTCTCCTGTTATATAGGGTCCATATATCCAAAAGATGTTAGAGAGACACAATGAAGAGCCCAAAAATGTGTGGCTTTATTAGGGAACCAGCCAGGCAGATTTTTACCTACATCTATTACTGTGACAACCCACCATCTATTACTAAGGTAACTCAATACACTACATATTACTTGCCCTGTAATGAAAATGCATCCCCCCCCCATAGGGTAAGGACTAAGCTGGGAAACGAGGACAGACTGCCTCATCACCAGGCTAAACCTCAGGGGTTATTCTGCCCCATCATCAGGGTTTGCCACTAGCTAAAGATACAGCCCAATGAGGAAGCCTTCTCTCTCTAGGTGGATTATGGCAGACTTCTGGTGTTTTCACACCAGCAGCTGTTATTGGTACTGGTATGATAACAGATTCAGAAGTAGCTCAGACCAGTGGAGATGTTGTATCCAATCAAACAGGAGAGGAAGCCGTATGAGTTGGCTAGTTCGATGGAACAGGAGAGTCAGGAACAGGTGACTTATTATTCAGTGGTATCTAACCTGTAATGGTGAAGTCAGGCAGTTCAGTTGGAGATGTATCCATGGGTAGGTTTGACCTGGCAGCAGCTGATCTACATGCCACCGCCAAATGAGGCCATCTGCCATCTGGACAGACTGGGAAACAGATCCTGTCTGGGTGATGACTGTAGCAGGGACCCATTTAGCTCCAGGAGCATAGTTCTAAAGTAAGATATGCTGTCCAGGACAGAAGGCTCGATTGTTTGCACTTGTACTCCTGGTGACTTGGTTATGCTGTTTGATATTGTCCAACTTGTAGTGTTTCAGGCGGGGGTGTTGCTGGCTGGGGGAGGGACCTGGGGCATGGGCCCAGGCCCTGGCCCTGGCCCTGGCCCTCAGGCCCTGCCCCCAGCCTGCAGGCCACGCTCCCTGGCCGGAGACAGGGCCAGGTGCCGCTGCGCCACCATGGGTGGCCAGGCCCCGCATCCCCGGCCGGGAACGGGGCTGCTGCGGCTGCGGGCAGCTGGGCCCCAAATCTCCAGCCCAATTGGGCCAGAGATCCGGGGCACTGGCGCTGGGGTTCAGGGCATGTGCGCTGGAGTGCCCAGTGCTAGTGATGCCCCTGGTTTCAGATGGTTTCAGCAAATGAAAGCAACTGCACAACTGTCATCCCATCATTAGGAAAGCTGGAGATGCTTTGGTTGTAGCTTGAGGAGTGTTTCTGTAGGATAATAAGAAGGTGCCCAGATGCTTCTGAAGAGACAAATGTCCCCTCGCCAATTTTAGAGCTTGTTTCATAGTCTGCACCAATGTTCCCTCTAAGCTGGTGATGCAGCTGAGCAACTTATGGATGCAGCTGAGCAAGTTCCTGGGCCCGGACCGGGCCCCTGAGCCACTGCCCATCAGCTCCCCAAGTGCATCCGTAAGTTGCTCAGTTGCATCACCAGCTTAGAGAGGGAACATTGTATAGATGTCTTTTTGTTCAAACTTTAGTAAATTAATAAAACCACAGTATTTTAGTTTAACATTTTTATTAAACAAATATGAAGCAATGATGCTGCCTATCAAGCCTCCTCTACACCTCAGTTTTTGACGCCTGTCTTTGTCACATTTCCAGAATGCATATACAGAGTCTAGGTCAGCCTTGAATTCAGCACTTAGATATGACTTGATGCTCATTAGCATGTCTAGATGAGAAACATCCAACCTGTTATGAGGCTCTGTTTTAATATTATTCATTAGACTGAAGCCTCATTCAGCATCTGCACTAGATGCTTGAAACGTACCACATGTATCAACCAACTGGGCCAGAAATGGGAACTTATCTTCTGTCGGTGTATAGGTGACAAACATCTAAGAATGTGTTCAGTGTACCAGCCATTACCTTTTCCAGAACAACAAACATTTTGGTTGTCTGTAATTTCAGCTCACCTTTAGAAGATGTGAAAATACATAAAGAAAATTTGTAAGAAATTACACTGATAAGAGCTGATGATCACAGATAGCCAGTACAATTCTATTATTTTTTAGAGATTCCTAATGAATGTGCCAATTCTGACTAGATCTCACTCATAGAGCTAAAAGAAGTCACCCTGATTCAGGCCTATATATTACTTGAGCTAATGTTAATTAAGGTCAATGACAGTTTTACCACTTTACTGAAAAACTTAGATCAGGCTGCCTTCTCTCTCTGCTACAATCCCCATCTACCAGTTTTGTGTTGTTCTTGTCTGCAAGCTTTGAACTTTCCTTTACCAGCTTGCAACTGAAAACAGAGCTGTGCTAAAAATACATGGAGGGGACACCTCCTTCTAAAGCCATTGTTTACGGCACTTGGTAAAGATATCAAAATGGGAGGACACATGTAGTTTGCCTATAATGTATTGTCAGGGCCATTCACTTGAATGTGAGCACAGGTGGGGTGTGCCTCTTGGATACCACAGAGCCAAGCATGTGTGAATACCTAGTATAGTGAAAAAACAACAAGGAGTTGTGTGGCACTTTAAGACTAACAGATTTATTATTTGCATGAGCTTTCGTGGGAGAAGATCCCACTTCCTCAGATGCTTTGAAGATGGGTGAACTTACAGAAAGGAATGAAACTAAATGCAAGGGGGTATATGACCTGATCCTATGTTTTACACCCCCTTGCATTTAGTTTCATTCCTTTCTGTAAGTTATCCCACTTCCTCAGATGCTTCGAAGATGGGTGCTTCTCCCACGAAAGCTCATACAAATAATAAATCTGTTAGTCTTAAAGTGCCACACAACTCCTTGTTGTTTTTTCACTGGACTAGACTAACACGCCTATCCTTTTTAAAATTGACTAGTATAGTGAGCCATTGAGAGATCCTGGGATGGAAAGTGCGGTAGAAATGCTGGGTGTTAATAAAGTAACATAAGGCTTTATACAGTTCTCTGTGTTTATTCTGCATCTTGGGTGGAATGTGTGTGTTGTGTCTACCTAGCCCACTGTTTCCCAACCACTGTGTCACGGCACACAGGTGTGTCACAAATTTTTTTGAAAAACTACTCAGAGCGCTCTGGATTGGCTCATTGGCTCATGAAAATATATGGCTTCATTCGGAAACTATATGGCAGTGTGCCTCAAATGAATTAAAGGTAGCAAGGAGTGCCATGGCAGAGAAAACGTTGGGAACCAGTGACCTATGGGACAGCAACGACTTGAAAGGGAAACAAGACGTTTCCTTACACATCAACCCCCCCCCCCCGCCCCGTGTGCCATGAGCTTATCCTGGGCTTCTAATCTTTTCCCAGCCCGGGAGCCCCCAACCCAGCTCCGCTCCCCGCTTCTGCTGCCTGCCAGCCCCGACCCCCGCTGCTCCCCACTTCTTCTGCTCCCCGCCAGCCCCAACCTCGGCCCCTCTCCTCCCGGCTTCTGTTGCCTGCTGCTCCCCGTTGTTCCCGGCTTCTGCTCCCTGCCAGCCCCGACCCCGGCTCCTCTCCTCCTGGCTTCTGCTGCCCTCTGCTCCCTGCCAGCCCCGGCCCTGGCTCCTCTGCTCCCCGCCAGCCATGACCCCCACTGCTCCCTGCTTCTGCTCCCCGCCAGCCCCGACCCCAGCACTGCGTTGGGGTCAGTGCTTGCTGCGCCAGTGAGCAGAGGCAGCTGCGCCACCGCTCACTGGCGCAGCTTACAGGGAACATTGGTCTGCACTAACCTTTCAGCTAATCCATTAGTGGAGGGGTGATATGGTGCTACTTTGATGTAATGTATTTAATTTGCCTTCATAACATTTTCAGACTTCTGGGAAATGAACTATGGTCCATTGTTGCTCACAAGTTGTTCTGGAAGACCATAAATGACTAAAGAACCCACCTAGTTTCTGAATAGTGCTTTCAGTAGTAGTGGACTGCATTACAGAGACTTCTGGCTGTTTAGAATGGTTATGTACTACAACTAGGAACATGTTTCCTTTGAATGAGTTAGCAAAATTAACCCGAATATGTTGTCATGGCTTTTCAGGCCAATCCCATGGGTGAAGGGGTGCCAACTGAGGTGCATTCCTTATACTCTAACATGACATACAAGTCCTTGCCTTCTCTTCAATGACTCTGTCCAGGCCAGGTCACCAAAAATAGCTTTGTGCTATTTCTTTCATGTGCACTATGCCACAATGTTGTGAATGTAGTTCTTGAAATGATTGTTATCTCAGTAAAGGTGGAATAACAACACACATTCCCTAAAACAAACAACCAGACTGAATTGATAACTCCGTCCTCCTAAACATATAGGGAAGAGATTAGATGACTCCTGAGAGTCATGTAGAGATGTTCTATGCGTCACAAGGTCCACGACTTGAGACAGTATTGGGTCAATGTGAGTTGCTCTCTTTACTTGACTAGTAGTGATGGGTGAGTTCTTTATCTGTTCAAGTAAAAGATTGCTTCCAGGTCCATATGTCAATGTGTAAGTGGTAAAGGCAGTCTTGAAAGAGCATCTGCATTGCCACGCAAAGAAGATTTCCAATATTTGATCTCATACATGTGTCCAGAAAGTATCAATGCCCATTGTTGCATATGACTAGCAACCAATGATGGAATGCCTGTGTGTGGCTCCAAAATTCATGGTAGAGGTCGATGGTCAGTGAGAAGTGTGAACTTCCTTCCAAACAGGTACTGGTGAAATTTCTGGATGCCAAAAACAATTCCCAGTGCTTTACATTTGATTTGGAAATAATGAGTTTCTGCCTTGCTTAAGGTACATGAGGAAATGTCTTTCTTCTCCTGAAAGCATAATGTGTGACACTACTGCCCTGACTCCATAAGGGGAGGCATCATAGGCCAGCGGTAAGGGTAAGGGTGGATTAAAATGTGTCAGAACCCTTGAAACTAGCAATGCACATTTAGCTTTGTTAAATGCAACATCACAGACTCCAGTCCACTTTTCCAGGCCTTGTTCTGGCCAAGGAGATCATGTAGATGTTTCAGTAGCATTGCTCACTATGGAATAAGCTTGTCAAAATAGTTCAGTAACCCTAGAAACAAGCACAGTTGGCTTACATTCTGAGGAGGTGGAGCATCCATGATAGCCTTGACTTCATCCTCTGACTGTGTGCCACCTTGATCACCCCGCATCTGCGCATGCAGATTTTACTTTTTTGGTTCACTTGATCTCAAGTTCCTTCTCTTCTGGTCTGACTTTTCTATTTGGCTCATCTCTTTTGTTTGCAGGTATGCTCTATGTGTGCTTTCTTACCACACTGTCAATACAATAGCTCTCTACACCAGTACTCCGATGCATGGTGACCCAGTCTTCCACATCAATAAAATTCCTGCTTCCCCACTGCCTTGTGAGTAGGTTCTGGAAATACCTTATGCACTCCAGCCCTGATCTGTTGCATATCTTGTGTGGCAAATTCTATAGAGACTGCAATATCAGTGTTTTTCTGCAAGATTAGCTGAGCCTCTGTCAATGTGTGCTTCCGTGTTGTTTCACTCTGCAGACCACACACTAGCCTATCATGCACAGCCTGATTTAAGATCTCATTAAATTCACGGTGTTCAGCAAGCTTCTTTAGAGCTGCTACAAACTGCACAACTGATTGACTTTCTCCTTTGTTCTTTTGGCGGAACCATATCTCTTTGCAATTACCAGTGCTTTCGGGAAAAAATGTGTGCCCAGGATTTCCACTAGCTCACTAAGATTTTGTTTCTGGCTTCTCAGGGTAGCCCAAGTTGCATAGCAAGCTGTAAGTTTTAGCTCCTACAACTCTTAGGAAGACTGATACTTTCTTTTCTCCTGTTACATCATTTGCCACAATAAAATCATAAAACTGTGCTGTGTATGAGGGCCAGTAAGAGAAGCCATTGTCACCCTCTTGTGTTTGTTTGTGGCTTTGTCAGATCAAGCAGAGCCAGTTTCAGGAGTCTGTCTTTGTTTTCAGGATGTTGCCTTCATCAAGGCAAGCAGAGCTAGTTTCAGTTTCAGTTTGAACTACGAAGGTAAACAGCCCAACTTCCCTTCTCCAAACAGTAAAGAAAAAGTTTTGTTTCTTACACTGACTTCAACTTTTCTTTTGTTGCCAGGGTAGTCATCCTCATCCCCTCCTCGTCACCAGTTGTTATATAGAATCCTTATATCCGAAAGATATTAGAAATAGATACACAATAAAGAGCCCAAAAATGCGTGGCTTTATTAGGAAAGAAATAAAGAATTAGCCAGACTGGTTTTTATCTACATCTATTACTAAGACAACTCAATACACTATACATCCTATACTGAACTTGGTTCAAAGGCCATCAAAGTTACTGGAGATGCTCCCACTGATGTTGACTTCAGATCAGGCTCATGTGAGAAAACCAGGATTTGCCTTAGAGCTGCAGGCAGTCTGGAGGCTATGGTTCCAAGCTAGGTGAGTGTTATGTGGCAGCTGGGAGATGGCCTGGTGGTCCCATTCCCATTGAGCAGATTTGGGTGTTCCAGGCAGGGTGGATAAAAACTCACAGTTCACATACCTGCCATATACTGGGGCAGAGTGAGAAGCTAATATTTGAGGTGTGTTGAAACGTCCCTCAGCCCTATTGAAATGGGGCTGGTTCTGCTGAATAATGCTGAGTATGTTCAACTCCCAGTCATTTCCCTCATCAGTGGGAGATTCTCAACACCTCTCAAGATCAGTGGAATCCATAGCCTAATCATGTGGCAGTAACATATCTTAGCAAATGGCTGTGACTGAACATGTCATTTAATAGCATGCTTTATAAATACTTAATGTCACAAATTTTTATATAATATTTTGAGATCCCTTTGAATGAAGCCAAGATCCTGTTTTCATATAAAAATGTACCTAATGAAGAAGAAGGGAGTGAAGAGAAGGATCACACAAGAAATAATGTTTTCCTGGTTATTTGTTTCCAGTGAGAAGTCAGCAGCTCTTTATAAAGAGAAAGTACTGTGCAGAACTATCAGTACTGTTAACCAGTGGCATAAGCTGCCAAGGAGTCAGCAACACTGGATATATTCAAGGCTAGACTTGACAATTATCCATCAGGGATGCTTTAGGCACAGTGAAATTTCAGCTGCTGTGATCCAAGGAGGGAATAAATTTAACGATTGAGTAGGATGCTCTGTCTAATCTAAATTATTCCACAAATACATTTCAGACTGTCCTGAGATGAGGAAGTCCAAGCAGGGGAGAAAGCAAAGTCAGTCTTCGGGTGGGTTTTGGTTTTTTTTTGTTTTTTGTTTTTTGTGCTTTCTAGCAGCCTTCTATGGCTGATGCAAGAAATGAGATTCCGGAAGAAACAGCATCTCATCCCTTGGCCATGTCTCCCATTCACAGGGCGGTGAAGGAGCTTTGCAGGTTGGGTTTTATTTTTGCTCTTAAGTCTCAATCTGTTGAAAGATTTGGTTTAATTCTTTGGAAAATGTAAAAACCTCTACCTACCTGGTTACATTTATAGCTTTCATAGGGCCTGTGTCATGGGGTGAGTGGCCACATCAGGAACAGTGAGACCCCATTCTACCCATGATAGGTTTCTTTCAGAAAAAGCCCATCTCCACCTATGTGTAGGGGATTAGCTGCCAGGTAGCCACCTAGGCAGTTAATTGAGTGACAAACACCTAGGCCTGAAAAGGGCTCCCAAAGCTCAGTTGGATGGAGAACTTTTACAGAGTGGGTGCTCCTGAGGACATGGCTGTTGCCCACTGTGGTCTCCCAACCCAGGGAGAAGAGGACTAAGGAAAAAGAAAAAAGAGCTATCTGGGAAGGAACTGGTTGAAGGACACAGTTGATGTGAATTAATGAGCATAGTCCAAAAAGAGGGCTGTGGGTTTCCTATGCTTAGGATGCAGGAAATCCCCTTGGCCCCCAGAAAGTGGGCTGGACAGTGGCAACCCCTGGGCTTTTTGAGGGGCAGCTGATTAAACAAAATAAATTAGATCAGAGGGAAGGGGGGATATTGTTTTAGACTGTGTGTGTGGCTTTTCTCAGATCCCAAAATGGGAGGTGAGAAGAATGGGCTAGCAGGACCTCACCCTGCCACAAGGGGGCACTCTTGGGTGTTACCCTGCCACAGAAAGGGTAAAAAAAATTGACAGAAAATTGGATTTTTGATTAAAAGGTAAAGAGACTGTTCTCCTTCAAAATTCTCCAGGAAAACTGAAAATATTCAGCTGCTATGTTCTTGCTCCAAAACTTTCAGCTTCTAAATAAACTGTCAAAAAGCATCTGGTGAAAATTTCATCGTAAGTGGTTTTGTTTTATTTCATTCTGTTCTGTTTTCTCTGAATTTTTCTGTAGAAGCCTCCCTTCCCCCATTCCTTCTGTTTTTTGACCAGCTCCAGTGCTGATTTGCGTTTGCCTTGCAGCTATTTATATCAGTGCAAAATGAGCACAAAATGGTGCACCTATCTGTGTAGAAGCATTTTACACACACTTTGCACCAGTGGAAAATGACTCCACAGGCTGATGCAGTGAAGAACCAGGCCCTTTAAGTGTGAGGAAGGTACAATGTTTCTGGGAGCATGGCTGCTCAGTATCAGCAGTCAAGAATTTTTTGATTAAACTTTTTTTTTTTTTCGGGACAAATTTCCTGATTTGAAACATTGGGTTGTTTTGTAGGGCAAAGGACTAGAAAATCATTGACACCCCCCCGCCCCCGTCAGCAATTCTGAAGTGAAATATAGTGATTTTTTTTGTTTCAAGCTGTGTGTTTAAAAATGAATATTAATTATAGTATACATTTTGTCTTAAAATGGTCAAAATAAAAACAAAACATTCTGAATTATCTAAACTGAAATATCTTTTGGATTTTTGGCTTGTGGAATATATATAACTATGTTAGTCTGTTTGAACAAAAGCATATGAGAAGTCCTGTGGCACCTTAAAGACTAACAAATTTATCTGCGTATAAACTTTCATGGGCTGTAACTCACTTTGTCAGATGCATGCACTGGAAACTGTAGTTTTCTCATCTCAAATTGGAATGAGAAAAATTTCCAAATTTCCAAATATTTTTCTCAGATTTTCATGGGTTGGGAAAACCATTTCCCACCCAGCTCTAGTACAGAAAAGAACATAACAATCCTCTGTCCTGAAAGAAGACAAGATGGCCTGTGTAGGGGGAGTATAGGGATAGTTAGCTATATGCAATTCTACAGTCAGATATAGGTTTGCTTTTTATAGAATTTGTTATAAATCAAGTAAGTGCCATCTTTCTTCGACCTGCCCCTCCACCCAGTCAGCATTAATTGGCTGATTTCTTATTAGAGTGATAGCAGAGCAGGATCTGGGGAGGTTTGAAAAAGGAGAGGGTGTTTGCTTGTGTGAACATTCATGGGAAGGTGATCCAGGCATGGAGGGGAACATGAAGATGTTTGAGTGAGGAGCTGACATGAACCAATGATTCTCGTCTGAGGATGTGATGGGATGAGACTAACGAGGATGAGGAGGCATAGGCAGAGTTGTGAATGGTCTGGAAGTTGGGAACAAGAAGCTTGAATTTGATTTTCAGGGGGGAAGAGCTAGAGACTCTTTTAAAGCTACTAGGAGGAGCTTCACTGTTGCCAATTTGTTTTAAGCATATAAGAAAAGCCATACTGTGTCAAGCCAATGGTCCATGTAGCCAGGGGCATCGCTGATGCTGGGCATGGGGGAGGGAGGGCACAGGCCCTCAGTGTGCCCAGCAGTACCTTGAGTTGTACTGGGGAACTGGGGCCAGTGGGGCAATTTTAAATCTCCCACCCTGCTGTTCTCCCACACACATAGTCCAGGGTGGAGCAGAGTGGGAGATCTGAACTAGCTGCAGTCAGCATCTAGAGCAGGGGTCTCAAACTCAAATCACCATGAGGGCTGCATGAGGACTAGTAGAGGGCTGTATGAGGATTAGTATGTTAGCCCAAGGGACGTACCACTGAAACCTTTTCATACAACAATATTGCAAATACTGGTAACAACAGTGTCATTGCAGGCCACAGGAAATAGCTTTAGGGACTGCATGCAGCCCATGGGCCGCATGTTTGAGACGGCTGGTCTAGAGGCTCCCATACTACAGCACAGGTAAGTGCTGGGGGGGAGGGGCTGAGGACAGAAGCCCTGGGAGCAGCAGCAGTGGGGATGGGAGGCCAGGAGCCCTGGAAGTGCCAGCCAGTGTGCTGGCTCCTGGGGCTACAGGAGGCTATGGCTGGCATGCCAGCTTGGCAGTGGACCAGATTGGGCCTGGGGCTGCAGGCAGTGGTGGCCAGCATGCTGGCTTGGCTCTGAGCCAGATTTATCTGGATTAGGGCTGGCATGGGGGGCAGGGAAGCATTGCTGCTAGAGGGGGCGAGTATTTCTTTTGCCTCAGTGACGTTCCTGCATGTAGCCAGGTGTCCTGTCTGCTCACAGTGGCAAATGCCAGATGCTTCAGAGAGAATGAACAGAACAGGCAAGCATTAAGTGATCTACCTCTTGTTGTCCACCCCCAGCTTCTGGCAGTCAGGAGCTAGGAATACCCAGAGCTTAGGGCTGCAGCCCTGACTGCTTTGAATTATAGAATCATAGAATCATAGGGTTGGAAGGGACCCCACGAGGTCATCTAGTCCAACCCCCTGCCAAAAAAAAGCAGGACCACTCCCATTAGATCATCCCAGTCAGTGTTTTGTCCAGCTGGGACTTGAACACCTCCAGAGATGGAGATTCCACCACCTCCCTAGACAGCTTATTCCAATGCTTCACCACTCGCCTAGTAAGGAAGTTTTTCCTAATATCCAGCCTGGACCACCCCAGCTGTAACTTGAAACCATTGGTTCTCGTTCTGCCCTCTGTTACTACCGAGAACAGTCGAGCTCCCTCCTCCTTGGAGCAACCCTTCAAGTAGTTGAAGGTTGCTATCAAATCCCCCCTCAGTCTTCTCTTCTGCAGGCTAAATAAGCCTAGTTCCTTCAGTCTTTCTTCACAGGGCTTGTGCTCCAGCCCTTTGATCATTTTGGTTGCCCTCCTCTGGACTCTCTCTAATTTGTCCATGTCCTTTTTGTAGTGGGGAGCCCAAAACTGGACACAGTATTCCAGATGTGGCCTCACTAGTGCAGAATAGAGGGGAATGATCACATCCCTTGATCTGCTGGTAACACTTCTTCTGATGCAGCCCAGTATGCCATTGGCCTTTTTGGCAGCAAGAGCACACTGCTGACTCATGTCCAGCTTCCCATCCACCATGACTCCCAGGTCCTTTTCTCCAGTGCTGCTATTTAGCTGATCACTCCCCAGCCTGTAGCAGTACATGGGGTTTTTTCGTCCCAAGTGCAGGATTTTACACTTATCCTTGTTGAACCTCATGAGATTCCTCTTGGCCCACTGCTCCAATTTGTCTAGGTCTCCCTGAATCCTGTCCCTGCCCTCTAGGGTGTCTACCGTTCCCCCCAGTTTGGTATCATCTGCAAACTTACTAAGTGTGCAATCTATCCCATCATCCAGATCATTAATGAAAACATTGAACAGAACTGGCCCCAGGACCGACCCCTGGGGCACACCACTTGTTACTGCCTGCCAACTTGACATGGAGCCATTGATTCCTACCCGCTGAAACCGTTGTTCTAGCCAGTTTTCTATCCACCTTACAGTCCATGCATCTAACCCATACTTCCTTAATTTGCCAATGAGAATGCTGTGGGAAACCGTATCAAAAGCCTTGCTAAAGTCAATTGCCATGATGGACCTATCCTCCATGAAAGTATCTAATTCTTTTTGTAGCCCTGTTGTAGCTTTGGCCATCACAGCAACTCCATTTTGTGCTTCTTTTGCAATCAATGTAAATGGCAGGGGTTAAAGTATAATTTGGCGGGCCCCAGAACTCTCCTAATTGGGTGGACCACCTAAATTGGTGGCCCTCCCTGCTCATGCCACTGCGTGACCCCCCCCCACACCCCAGCTACTGCCCCCCAAATGCCTGGCTCCCCAGGTGCTGCCCCTAACACCTACCCCCATAGAACCCCTTTCCACATGTCCTTCTTAGCCCCACTCCCCACTCCCTAAGCTCCCTTCCCCCATTCCAGCCCTCCTAACCCCCCACCCCCTTTAGCCCTCAAGCCCTCCCTCGCCCACCACCCCGACCCCTTCTCCTCCCTTCCCATGCACCCTCCCTGCTCCCACAATTTCCCCACCGGCTGCCTGACCACCCCAACCCTTCCCCAGCCCTCTTACCTGGCTGAAGAGCTGGGTGGGGGGCAGGAGCTGCGGCACTGGCTGACCAAGGGGTTGGCAAGGAGGAGCTGGGGCTGGAGGCTGAGGCCTGGCCATGTGCACAGCCAGGCCCTGGCTGGAAGGGACGGAGCCACACAAGCTCCAGGGAAGGGAGAGAGGGGTGGCAGGGCTGGACCCAGCCCGCAGCCCCTCCCATCCTCCGGCTTAGAGGAGACGTGCCGGACCGCTGGTACCGGCGCACCGTTCTATTTTTACGGGCCCTGGAACTCAGCATTCCAGCAAATCCCCTTATGGGGGGGCAGAATGCAGCATTCTGGGGCATTCCCCTATTTTTAGGGGGCCCTGAATGTTGGCTCCCTAAAAATGGGGGCCCCAGAATAGTGTTCTGGGGCATTCCCCCTTACTTTAATCCCTGGTAAATGGATATAAGACCATTTTACAGGAAAGGTGTCCAGATATTCTGCTGATGAGCAGCAGCACCTAACCCACAGGTGGAGGCTGGAAAGAGGAGAAGCTGCTTAAGTAATTCAAAAGGGAAATGCTGGAGTCAGAACTAGCAGTGAAGATAAGCATCAACCTCTTAGTGCCAGCTGGCAAGGGGCATAAGAGTGTGGTGTGTAGTGGTGACAGGGATCTCTGGCATTTGGTATGTTATGTACATTCTAGTTCACAAAAGAACGTCATGGGAGGTCTCAGGTGAAAGCTGCTGTCACACAGGTAGTCCATATCACTGTAAAACACATATATGGATGTCATGTGTATGGAGTTATCTGTGCAGACCAAAAATTGTGTTCCTAAGGTCTGTGTCTAGGGGACTGGTGACCAGGGCCGTAACTAGCCTGTCTGGCGCCCGGGGCAAGCCGACCCAAAGGCACCCCCTCCTGGCCCTGCTCCCTCACGGGCCCGATCTGTCCTGGTGGCGGGCAGCTGGATCGGGCCCCAGTACCTTGGCCAGGCAGGTGCTTCCCTCACTGGCTGGCTGATCACTGCCAGAGCTGGGAAGGGGTTTTTCTTCCCCTCCCAGCCAGCAGATCGCAGCCAGGGCTGGGTGAGGGTTTGTCTTCTCCTACTGCCTGGCAAGCACGGCCGCTGACCAGGGGGTGCCCTGGTGACTGAGCCAGGCAGCGGGGTTAGGCACCCCCCTGCCCAGCTCTAGCAGCGCTGAGCCTGGGGCAGTGAAGCACCCCCCATCACCTGGCTCAGTGTGGCTACAGCCAGGCAGAGAGTGCCTTCCTTGACTCCCAGAGGAATGTGCCTTTAAGGCACATTCCTCTTCAGGACCAGGAAGGCTTTATGGTGCCCTGTCAAATTGGTGCCCGGGGCAAAGCCTCATTCACCCGGCCGTAGTTATGGCCATGCTGGTGACCAGGAAAGGTGAATAACAGGTTTTCTGTCAGAAGAGAAATGTTTATCTAGCTGTCTGTTTGCATGTAAATTCAGTATTGTGTTGTTCATAATGGTCTCCTCTCACCAGTTTGAACAGAATGCTAATGAAGGATTGGGAAAACATCAGAGAGAGAAGAGTAACAGGAAAATCGAAGGAATGGTATGAGTAAGGGGGGGGACCCCATCTTGAGATACCTAGTAAGGTTTGCCTTAGCATGTTTGAGTGAGATGATGCTCTGGCATTCTTTCCTAGGGATGTAACACAGTGCCTTTACTTGACCCAAGTTTGGCTGAAAATGCTAGGAAGAACTTTGGGCAAGATAAGCTTCTTTAGACACAAGGTTAATCTGTTAAATTTAGTCTTTAAATAGTGAGTTATAATGATTTTCTTTTACTTGTAACTGTTTGTTGCTAATACTCTCAGTCACAGTTACTGGAATCTCAGTTCTCCGATTTCAAAATCATATTTGTTTTCAAAATAAATAGATCTAAGTATGATGGTGTTGAGCAAGATGATGGTCCTGAGCAGGATCTTGCCAACTGGCATGCACTGTTCCTTTGGGAACAGCTGGCTGGGTAATTCTGTTCACTAGATTAGGGGCTGGACTCCACAGGAAAGTCTTGGAGGGCTTGGGGAGTCAGTGCATGTCCAAGTTAGAGATGGGCAGAGAGAGGGAGGCCTGAGGAGGCTGAAGGCCTGGCCTATGTTGTCAGAGGGTGGTGGAGTCAGGGAGCTGACCCACACCAGACCAGGCATGACTTCTTCATGCTAAAGACAGATGGTGGTGAGGTGCTCCAGGGGAGTTTTCCTGGAAGTGAGGGAGTTGGAGCACGAGCAGGGAAGATGACAATAGAGCTATATTTTGAGCAGTCTGGATGGGGCCATATGGGTTTTGGGAGTTAGAGACCAGAGGAGAGAAGACGGAATCTGCAGGGACCAGGATAGGTAACTATGAAAACCGGAGGTGAAAGTTTTGGGCTCTTTGGACAAAAAGAAACCTCTGAGTTCTAGAAAGGTGATGGAAGAAGAACTGGAAGGTTTTTGACACAGCCTGGATGTGCTGGGCAAGGAATGGGGAGGAACTGAAGGTGACTTCCAGGAAGATGGATTTAGAATTCTGTCAGCAGTGATAGAGTATGGGGGAGTGGAGCAGGTGTTGGAGGGCATCTGAGGATTGGCTGGAGGGAGGCCCTTTTGACCTTTTAATTACATACTACGCAGCATAATTCAAATAGTGACTATCTTGTGCTGAATAGCCAGCCGTGGAGTATACACCACTCATGATGCTGTCATTAAATTGGATAGGGGGTAGGGAAGCGCGAAGAGGTGAGGTTTGTCAGATAAATGACTCTCAGTGAAGTGCTCACTCAGCTTTAATCGGGGTTTTGATGTATGAAGGTTCTACCTCCCTGGTTGGATCACTTGGTTTTCTGGGAAGCATGGGCTATCTTTTTGTCCAGATAGGGTCACCAGCGTTCTATTTTAGGGCTTTGGAAACTCAGGCCTCAACAAGAGGAAGCAGGATTTGGCATTTTATCACCTTCCAATAATCCCGCTATTCTGATATTCTTCCTACTCAGCTAGCTTTCTGCAGTCCTGGAATGGAATTTTAAGCCTTTATTTTCTATTGTTGAGAAGTGGATACACTAAATCCTTTATCCGACCTGGTTATTTTTATAGGGTATTTCATCATCACGCCTCAGCTTATCGGCTGTGCCTAAGCCTGGAAGCTCTGGTGTCAGACCAAGCGTAGATTTTAATGTCATTGTGTTTAGCAACGTACTTACTTTGGCTAACATTTCACCTCTTAATTGCAGTAAGGCTTGCAAAAATTTCACTGAACGAGCACAATCAGAATTTGGTGGGGGGTGTGTGTGTGACATTCATTCCAGATGTAGATTGAAAATGACAGCTGTTGGAATTTCTGACCTTATTCTTTGTTAGTCCCCTGAGGTCCCAGCCACCTTTGGGCCCAGTGTCTGTGTGTGCATGTGTGCTTGTCAAGTCATGCAGCTTGGGTGTGATTGAATCCAGGTCTCTTGAGAGTCAGTGTTGTGCCTTAGCTTCAAGACCAGGCTTCTGCTGCCTTAATCCCTACCCGTGAGGACAGAGACTACAGTAGGCAAGGTGTAAGCTGGAGCTCCAAACATCAGTTTTAAAGACCATAGACTTCCTGGGGCCACTGGCTCAAATGCCTGCAGGGCTGCCTAAGACCTGAATTCTTGTAAGGGAGGTGAAGGGATTATCACATGGCCAGAGTGTCTTTAAAAGGCAACTTCACCTTGTCCCATGTTTCCCTTCCTTCCATTGTTTGGCAGCATGCGATTACTCGACTCTCTTGAGGTGACTGTATTTCAATGGCCTTGTTCATGCTCTGCTTGTGCTCTTTGGCTTTAAAGGTGTTACAGAAACAATGGGCTGAATCCTAAAGTGCTGTAACACAGCCCAAAGCATTTAGTTCATTCCTAAGGAGCCAACCATTCATTTCTCCACTTAGAAATTGCCCTAAAATGCAACTATAATAAGGGGCATTTTGCATTTATTAGCTGGTAAATGTCCATCAAAAAATCCTTTTGAGGAAAAATGTGCTGGCAAAATTCTTCTTGGCTATGTTTTCACCAGATCTTGTTTGGGGATTCTTTAGCTTTTCACTATACGCCAGAGTGATCAAATGGAGCAAACCCCCTGTTGTCCAAAGGCTAGGATCCTTTATGCTCAAGGGAGAAAGAAGAAATCAAAGTGATTTGCCTGGTCCTGAGACTGGATTTCAGTAATCAGAATCCCTGAAGTCTTTAGCAATAGGAAGGGGAAGAAGAAGGCTACCTATAAACAAGTGTGAGAGTGCGAGAGACCAGAGAGAAAGTGTGAAGGAGCCACTTGGTAGGAGCAAAGCTGCCAGTCTATGTCTACACTAGAGGGATCAGGTAAGTCGACTTTATAAAGTCAGCTTAAACAAATGTGTACTCTCTAAGTTGACTTAATAAAGTCGACTTTAAATGGGTCCCCTGGCTTAAGTCGACTTTATTAAGTCAACTTAAATGGCTCTTCTGCCTGAAGTCAACTTTAAGAATGAGAGTTATTAAGTTGACTTTAAGGATGAGGGTTATTAAGTTGACTTAATGAACTCCAAATGTGGCCTGGAGTTGCTTGAGTTAACTGAAGCCTGGTTAAGTCAATTTAAACCTCCTGCGTAGACATACCCCCAGTGCTTGGAGTAGCTGCATCTGGGAGACTGGCCTTTGGAATACAAGGCAAACTGAGCAGTGGGGCAGTTGTGTAAGGGTCTGGTATTGATCTCAGCCAGCTTAAGCCTAGGTTGCAGCATTAACACAGCGCTTTCAGGGCATTCAGAAGGTGTATTTCAGGGAGTTAAGCCCTCAGTCTTGGGCAGCCCCCAGGAGGAGGCTGAAAGTGTGGCTTTCTGGGAGATTAGCCCTCCGTCTGTGAGCATCTATGAATTGGACAGTGATTTTAGAGAGTGGAATGGCTGGCTTCTTGCATGTGTGGGGATTAGCTATTGAGTAACAAAGGAAAGCAGCAGCAGAGGTTTGGCTGTTGTGTTGCTCCCCTTGCTGGCTCTTTTGTTACCTAAGGAAGAATCCCCAGTGGACAGGGAAGCATCTCTAGGGTGGATTAGTACTGGAGTCTCTGCAGCTCTTTATATGGGAGTCAGAGAGAAATAATTAAGGAAGTGAAAAGGCAGCAGCAGTTGTCATGGGTAGTGGTGGGGCGAAACAAGATACCATGGACACTATTAATTGCTCCTGGAGAGCCAGAGTCAGGTGTTAAATAAATATTATGGTCTGCCAACTTGGGGAGCGAATTCAGGCTGAGTTACCTGCTGGGAAGCATCCGGCAGAGTATGGACAATGTGTACAGCAGGAAAGATGGTTAATTTTGTTTTTCCTGGAGCCAATTATACTTCAAATCGATCCCTGGGGTGGCAGCTTCTTTGGCGTAAAGATCATATGACCAAACAAGCTGCAGAAGCTGGGCCTGTCCACACAGCCAGATAGCTCTCTTGCCTTAATGTGTTTATAGTGCCCTGCGTTCTGGGTGGACAGCACTGGAGGCTGTGCTCCTTTACCTGTCACATTTCAGGCAGCAGCAGTGCAAGCTTCCCCAAGCTAGAGCCGGGGCGAGAGGAGTGTTTAATCTACATGATGCTGTCTCTGAGTGAGCTGGCATGGTGTTGAGCTCATCTGTGGAATTGTGCTGAGGCAGCAACTACTGGCAGTCGTGAGCAGACTTGGCAGGAACTGACCCACTACCCTGCAGGCCTTTGGGATGACAACTTGTGCGTCTTATAGTCTAGAGGTGCTGTAGGCAAGTTTGAGCCACAGCGTAGATGAAGGCAGCATTAGTTTGCATACACATGGCCCTGGCTCCTGTAGGAACAGCCAGGGTGCAGGACCCCTGTCATTCCATGATACACAGTCCTGGAATGCCCCTGTACTGGGGGCTCTTGCGGGGAGAGAGGCAGGCCCTGTACTAGAGGCATTCCTCAGGGTGCAGGGCTTCTAGCTACATTATGATCCCTTTAAGCTCACAAAGGGGCTGTATGGCCTAGACCTGAGCCGCACAGACAGCTTTGCTCTGTTGCAGCAAGTGATTCTCTGCAGTATGGGTGCAATAACACAAACCCTGCATTCTCCCATGGAAGATAGGAACTTGGCTCAGAGTACTGCAGCTCCTGCCTGGTGGAGAACAAGCTCTTCCAGAGCAATTTGTTCTACTGAACAGCTGCATTTTGAAGTTGAGTTAATGCGTGTAGAGTTGATGCTGGCTTGCCAGACTCTTGTATGGCTTTTATTGGCATGCATGGACACCTAGGGCTTACTGCAGTTGGTGCTTGTAAACACAATGGAAGCAATCCTTAATTAGCATCAGCAGTAGGCTGGGTACAGTCAGAGGTGGTGATAAATACAGAACAGCGTTTAGAAGAGAGGTTCAAGGGACTGAATGAGGCATAATTTTCATGCCATGGACCAGATAAGCAGGGAGTGCATGATTCCCCTGTAAACTTACATAGTATGTATTCCTTAGCTGCTTTTCCTTTCTACCTTCTCTACCAGCCTCTGCTCTTATCCCTGATATCACTTAAGGCTGCTAGTGTCCAGGACCAGGGTCAAATACAGAGCTGATGGGTGTAGCAGAGGGAAAGTAAATTGTGTATTGATAAGTGGTATGGGACTGACCGAGTCTGAGTATAATTTAAATACCGAGAGGCAGAAAAAAGGTGTAAAAATGACACCAGTCTAGTGTCTCAGACTCAGCTCTGAATTTGGCCCGAAGTTCCTGCCCTGAAGACTTTATAGTCTAAATGAGGTGCAAATTACAGGTTTGTGTTCTGGGATCTACAGCCTAGGTTCCATTCCAGGCTCTCTTGGCTGTTTGTTTTTTAAGAGTATTTGATGAAATCAGGATCTGTTTCTTAAGAGCTCATCTGCTGTTCCCTTCTTGAAAGCATCATTCTCTTCTCCCTGTAGCATCATAATTGTTTTCATAGCAACCGATTGTAAGGTCACAAAGGGAAGATTATATCTTTGGGTGGGATTGAGGGGGAGAGAGAGAGGCTGCAGATGTCAATTACCTGTTAAACACAGGTGCTGATTACATGCAGCCATCCAAACCCTAAACAGGATCTTTTCTTCAACTCTCTGCCCTGCCAGTTTTGAGGAAGGGCCTCTCACCCTGTTGTATAGTAAAATTAACAGTCAGGTATTAAAATAGAGCACATTGTGGCCCAGCACTTCAAGAGTTAACCACTCAGCCCTCACTCAAAGGGCTGGGCTTTCTTCTCCTCCCAACGTAATCCTCCTGACTACATGTCCATGTTCATGTGGGTGGAATAGATTCTCTTTCTTTGCTCTTCCTTTGCAGATTTGTGCAAGGAGTAAGGACTGTGATCAGCAAATATAATTGCAGCAACTGGATCATAGGTCTAGAGATTTGGAAGAATCCTTTGCAAATATTTGCAAGTGTCTGTAATGAACTTTGTGAATATTTTGTGAAATCTAAAGGCTGAATGTAATTGGCAGTTGGAGCTAGGATACCAGCTTTGGGACATAAATTGCAAGAGGTTGTGCACATCTGCTACTAAATACCTCAGTAAATAAACTTTACTTACACATGCTTGGCTCAATCTCCCTGTCCGTTCCCCAATAGCCTGAAACCTTGTGGGGATGTTAAGATATGATACACTTGACTGACTCCATTTTAGGATCATATCCTTTCCATTAAAAAGAGACCACAGCTAAATACTATTCAGTAGGCAAGGTTTAAGCAGTCCTTTTTGTAGTAATTGGGACAGGCTGCCCAGTGTGAGAGGGGAGATTTGTATTTTTCTAAGGCAATCTAATATTAATTTGTTAAACACCAATGGCTCAGAGCTTATTCAAGACACAAGAAATGAGATGGTCTCAGCCTCAGGGAGCTTGCTGCCTAAATAGATCTATTACGTGAACCTACAGCTAAACAGTGTTGAGGTGGTCTTATGTGCTAGAGCAAAAATGAATGAAGGAGGAGCGTGCATACTTTACTGTGGCTAGAAAACAGTTGAAATGCTTTTTCTGTGAGACGCTGTGGCTATACCCCCCACCCCCACCGTAGGTAATCTCAAGGGTTAGCAGGTCAGCTGGCCCTGCTTCTTGAATATAAAGGGCAGCTTTCCTACCCTGCATCTTTTTTCTATAAGTAGGGAGGTGCTAGAAGGAGTTTCTGAAATATCTTGTATTCTTTAGTAGCTCTGTTTTCACACTCCCAGGATATTATTGGTCTTGTTTAGGCAACAAAAGACAGGTTTGTTCTTCCAGATATAAAATTCCTTTTCTTGGAGAAGAGAAGATCTGTTCTGCAAAATTGGGCTCCTGATCCGCAAGCCCTCTACTCTGTATCTCTGATGCACACAGAAATGAGATGTGCACAAGTGCCTTTCTACAAAGCACTTTGCTAGATGTGAATGTTGTCATCTTTCTGTCCAGCCAGTCTGGTGACTTGACCTCCCTAAGCAAACAAACACTGGAGCTGGAGGCAGCACTTAATTGGAAAAGCCTTACTGATTGGTTTCCAACCAGCAATAGACATCATCCTATGTGTGTGTTGCATGTTCCTGAATAGAGGAATGGAAATGATGGGGGCCTTGAGTTTACTCCTGCTGAGTATCTTGCAGTTGATTATCTGTCCTCTCTGCTGTTACAAAACAGAAATGGCTGCAGGCTGGTGTTTTCTGGGTCTCCTCAGTCCTTAGTATGTTAGCTGAAGGTCCACAAGCAAGCAGCCCCCTGTGATGACTATATCATTTTGGAACTGAGAGCTTTCCCCTTAATATCTCCCCAGCCCTGATGGCCTCTGCAGCTAACATAGATGGCTTTAAAGATGCAGGGCTTATTATTTAGTGAACAGTGCTCTTCCTAGGTAAGCAATAATCCTCTGATTTTTCTTTTAAGCATGATTTCTCTGTGTTTGCTTCATTGCCCTGACACCTAATAATTTTACACTTTGTCTCCAGTAAACCATGTTCTACATTTGCAAATCAGGTCACTTGAGGTCCAAGGCCTTTTGAAAGTGGTTATGCTGGGCCCTGTTATTTGTTGAACTTGCAGTGATGAGTTTTATTGGTGCAATGTGAGTTCTAAGGTGCCTGATGTTGTAAACGAGCAAGATTCCTATACTGACCACTTGATAAATTAAGTGAGCTAGAGACTTCCATGTCTGCTGGGGCTAGCTATCTCTGGCTAATGCAGTGTCTTAGTCATGGCTCTAATTCCCGAGCTGCTAATCTTTACATCTATTTAACATTGCCTTGTTTTTTTTTTTAATAAGATGAATGCAGTTTGTGGTGATGAAAGGCATGGGGCTGACAGCATGTTGCTCTCCTAGCTGTACAGCCAACACAGGGGCAGTTTAGTGTTCCTCAAGCCATCTGCCCAGGTTCTTAATTTACACGTGAAGGGGCTCCACCAGGGGTGACAGAGCTATTCAGTATGTGCTGTAAACAGGGTGTGATTTCTAAAGCACACTAAGGTATTGCATAAATAGGTCTGTGTAGGCCCTGCTAGTGCACTTTAATGTAGTGCTGTTTCAAACAGCATTATGTTTAAAACATACTGGAGAACCAGTAGTGTGCACCAGCAGGGTCTCAGCAATTCAAATGCAACATGTTAGTGCATTCTAGAAATAAAATGACCACACACCCAGTAAAGCGTACTACTCCATTGCTTAAACAAGTCTTTGGACTCTTTCAGGGACTCTGTTTGCAGTGATTTCTCTGGAGTTGCCGGTGGGGCAGGAGTTGGGATTGGTTGTACTTAGTCTAAAGAGGACTCAGTACTGCCAACTCCAAATGGTCCAAAATCATGGGATGAACCCCTACAAAAATATTATTTTGGCTTCAAAATCATAAGGCTTTTAAACACTTGGTTCTTTTTTTCCTTTGCTTTCTGGTTTCTCAAGCCTTTCTCCTCAACCATGAGGGCTAGAAATGTATTTTTAAGTGAAAGCTGAGGTTTTCATGTAATCACATGATTCCTGGAAATGGAATATTAAGAAAAACAGAAATCTTGAAAGGGGTCAACGCTGAAAATTACATCCTGAGGGCACTAGATGTGGGCAGATCCTGTGGTCCTCTGTGACTCTGCAGGCCAACTAAACCAAACTGGAGCTATCTAATGTCACCAGCCATGACATGGATGAATCAGTTGTGGAGGAAGATCATGTGTACACTGCAGTGTCTGTGACTCAACTATTGGTTTACAAGGAACTGGGCTGGCACCTCCAGTTGATTGCAGATAGGCCATCAAGTAGCCATTGTGCAAAGTCCTTATCATCCCTGCCTGACAGACCCTATCAGTAGTGTCTTTGAAGAAAAGGTAGTTAATATCCCTATCCAGAAGCTGACTGTATTTTGTTTTAAATGCCTGAACCATTAAACCTGGAAGACATCTGTACGTGTTAATGGGTTATGTTAGTATCCCTCACAAATCCATCTTGGTCACTCCCAGGACCAGTTAGACTACAATGTCTGTGGAGAATCTAGCTCAGGTTAATTGACCTTCATATCTTGTAGGCACCTCTTTTGTGAATCCCCTCACAGTACCACCCCTGGCAGGCAAACATTATATGCTGGAAAGTGAAATGTACCAAAACTGGGCTCCTAACTTAACAGGCCAGTGTGTTTGGGGGTGTTGGATAGACTTCTGGGCATACATAAGGAGTGGTAGGTTAGATGTGTGTTTGTAGTGCAGCTGCAAGGGTGCAGGCTGTCCCATCCCGGGAAGAGGGTGGTTATGTGGTGCACCAAAAATATTAGGGACAGTTTAATGCTATATGTTGTGCAATGACAGCTTGCATTCTGGGAGAAGCTCAGATGTGTGACAGTTTGCCTAGGGAAGCAGTCCTGTTGGAGCTGGCCCTGTTTACATGTTGTGTAACTGGTGATTTTGACCTTTCTTTGCCTTAGCTGGGCTTGGAAGATGGTCATCTTTGTCCAGCATGAATGCAAAGAAGTCCTCATGACCATTAGCCTATGTTGTTCAGATAATGCTTCTAAATTCTGGGTCGTCTTTCTTGCTTCAGCCTGCTGTGCTTGAGGGCCATGAGCTGTTCTCACCATCTGGAGATGCAAAGGAGCAACCCCGCTTCGTTAGGATTTCAGCTCTTGTAGAGGACTGTGCTGTGCCAAGAAGAGCCTCACTGAAAGGAGCCCACTGACAGAAACAGACCGCAGGCTGCAGTCTCCTACCCCAAGGTAAGGTCCATATTCATTCTTTTTTCTTGGCTAACAGTCTTCCCGGCTATTCCCCAGCTGAGGGCTGTTTGTTTCTTGATGACATTGTGACATTCTTAGTGACATTTCTTGTCCAGGTGGGAGATTGATTCCTTGCACTTCAGTGACAGATGGTGGCAAGGTTTGGCGTTTGTATCTGCTACTGTTATGTGTTAGCCTGTGGACTGCACCATCCGTTACTTGCAGGGGATGGTGGAGGGGAGTGTGGCATATGTAGATGAGTGAAATCTGCTAGTGGTAGAGAGTTCCTTCTCTGCTTTGCTTTTGAAGGGATTTTGTCAAGGCAGAGGGGCCTCCATTTTAACCCATCTTCTCTATCTGCAAAGTCCAATGTCCAGTGCTTATATCTATGGGCATTTTTCAGTTGTCATTTGGTAGTCATAAAACAATGCACAGTCCTGGGGAGTGAGCAAGGGAATAGCCCGGCCCCAGTAACAGACCAGCGTGGTGAGCCACATGCACAGCCTTGCAGTAACAAACCAGAATGTTCAATCATGCTTCTGTGAGGAGGAAGAGAGGAGGATTATTTTCTATTCTGGGGACGTCAAAGGCTGTGTTCACACACAGGGGGTTATTTCGATATGGTTGTTTCGAAACAACTTGCATCGAAATAGCACCTTATTTCGAAATAACTTAATTCGAATTAACAGTTTGTTAATTCTAATTAAGGAAAGAAGCTCAAAGTGAAATAGCAGGTTCAGGCAACAGTTATTTCGAAACAAGTCACTGTTGTTTCGAAACAACATGTTCGCACGGTGTTGTTTCGAAACAATCATTTCGAAACAACATTGTTTCATCCCCACATGGGGTTTAACTTGTTTCGAAACAGCGGGACCCGTTGTTTCGAAACAACCGTGCGTTGTGTGAACAGCCTAAATCTTATTTCAAAACAACCTCTGTTGTCTCGAAATAAGAGGGCTGTGTGAACACAGCCAAAGAGGCCTATTTCAGATTGGTGTCTTTCTGGTAGGTGCTGTGTGTGCAGCTAATAAGAGAGAGCTCCTGCCTCAAAACAAGATAGACAAGAGGTGGGTAGGGAAACAGGCATATAGGGAAAGGTTAGGTGGACAAGTCTGAACTTTATTAATATCATGCCTTAGCCATAGGCCATTGTGCCTCATACAGTAAATAAATAAACTTGAAATTGACACAGATTTAAAACACAGCTACAAATTAAAACCACAAGATTAGTCCTTCCCTAAAATTAGTGACACATTTCAAATCATCACAAGAAGGTGAAGTAACTTTTCCGTGCTCCCTCAGTGGAGGAGTGGCAAAGGCAGCAATACAACACAGGTCTTCCAAGTCCCATGCTACTGCTCTATGTGCTAGAAGACTATGCTGCTTTCTGCTGAGAAAAGGGGTTAAGCCGGGGGTCAGCAACCTAAAAGATAAGAAGAGCCATTTTAAAAAAAATCTTTCAACAACCAAGTGTTTTGAGCTGCAACGGGTGTAGCCTCCTGGTGGGGGAAGCTGGGAGCTGGGCCAGGGTGCCTGCTGCAGGGTCCCCTGATAGAGACGGGGAGCCTGGAACCAGGAGCAGGCCCCCCACAGGGTCCTCCAATGGCAAGGAACTCCGTAGCCAGAAGCTGGCCGCCTGCAGGATCCCCCAGTGGCAGAGTGTGGACCTGGAGCCCAGAGGCACAAAAGGGCAGCCAAAGAGCTGTGTGCGGCTCTGGAGTTACAGGTTGCAGACCCCTGGGTTAAGCTGTCTTGAGATGATGAAGAAGTGTGCCAAGTCCAGCCCCCTTGAGCGACTCTACAAGACAGGTCACAATCTGACCATGTCCTATGGATGAATGGAGGGCTTCAGTCTCTAGGGCAGTTAATCCTGCATGTGATGTGCATTTGACTTGCATCAGATTGTCATGATCTTATAGCAGGAACACAGCCGTCCAGCCCACCATCATCCTCCCAGCTTCCTGGAGATGGCCATGCTTATACAGAAAAGGTTAATGATATGTGGGAGCTGCGTTAGGGCAGAATGACGCTTAGGCCACTTGGAATCAAATGTTCCTGCTTCACTCTTTGTGCATCAAGTGGTGCTTTCACCACAGCAGTCTTTCTCCTCATTAGACTCTAATGAGACTGGGCTGGGGCTGGGGGTGCTGAATTGTTGTGATTGGTTCAGCTCCACTGATGTTCTTTAGATATAATTTTCTGTAATTTGTCTCAATAAAGCTCTTGAGAGTTCTCAGAATGGGCCTGGCTTTCTCTTCCCCGGTCGAGGCCTGGAGGGAATAGGAATTGCTTTTCTGTTGAAGGCGGACTGAGGGTGACATAGAGTTGATGGAAATGGTTACTGCAGCATTGCTTGGAGGTTAGCAGTGTTCTCTTCCTAGCCAAGTGCCCCATGCCCCATTGTTAAAACACAGGGTGCTCCCATATGCTTCTTTCTCAGTGACCATTTCACCTCTCTCTTTTTTCCTTGCTTTCAATCCGTCCTGTCTGCCCTCTGCACCATGTTGATTTTAGAGGGAGGGTGTGGATGTACTTTTGGGGTGCTTATGCCTTGTCTTCACTAGCAGGTCCGTCCCTAGGAGGTGCAGGGCCCTGGGCAAATTGGCCTCTGGGGTCCCCCAGACCCACATTGGGGCAGTGGGGCCTGCCAGCCTGGAGAGGAGGGGTGGGCCCGGTCGACCCCTGAGCTGGCTGTTCTCCATCCGGGGAAGAGGGAGAGCCAGCCAAAAGTGGTGGCCAGGGTCAGCGCTCTTGCACTGCCTTTGGCTCCATGCTGGGGGCAGCAGGTAGGGGGCAAGAGGCAGCATGGCTGGGGGGCAGTGGTGTGGGCCCCATGCTGCCTTCCACACCCCTTCTTGCTGCCTCCGGTGCACAGCCGAAGGCAGCATAAGGTGGGGGAGGGGGCGGCTCACAGGAGCGCTAACCCTAGCTACCGGCCGCTTTTGGCTGGCTCGCCCCATCCACTGGATGGGGAACAGCTGGCCGTGGGGGGCACCAGTTCAGGCCCCATGCGGCTGTGCTTGCAGCAGGACAACAGAGGGCCCACAGAACTGAGGGACCTGGGGCGGTTGGGCCCCCCCCCCCCCGCTCCCAGGATGGCCCTGTTCACTAGGAAAAGGGGCATTCTTCACTTGAAATTCTAGAGAAGAGCAGGCAGTTTGAAGTGTAAACACTAGTCAGTAGATTGACCTAAAGACTGTTCCCTCATATAGCCAGCTGTTAGACTGTAGGGTAACTCAGGCCTGTTATGGTGTGTGCAAACTGCTCAGTTTTTGCTAAATTTTACCTGGTGCCCTAGTCTACACTTAGGGCTCTTCTCAGCAGCAGCTGACTGGCATTTACGAAGGCATGTCAAATATCTTGCGTAAATGCCAGCGACTTCCTTCAGCTGCCAAGACACACTGGGGAAAGCTGACCATAAATCCCTTTCAGTCGGCTTTCGCTTATGTCTCCTTGGGGCCAGAACTTCCGGGGCTGACTTCCGGGAGCACTGCAGCAAGTTCAGACTCGCTGCTAAGCACTCCTGGAACCCCGGCTGATGGCAATGGTTTTGCTGCCGTCACTATAGACATAGCCAGAGTTAAGAGTACCCTGTGTTTTCCCCCAGTGCCCAACCTGACAGTGCAGCCAGGGTGCAAAGTGCATTTTAACCCAGCCCATCTGCTTGCTGTGAGGGTGATGGAACAGATACACACAGCCTCCCCTTGGGCATACTACTAGTTACTAAGTGCTGCTGAGCTGTCTTTGTCTGGTGCACTGCAGTGGGGTGTACAAAGGGGACCGTCTCTGGATACAGAGTTGTCTGGAGCCTGAAGCCGCTGCCTTCTGTGGGAACAATTCTCCGTGGCTGAGTGCCTTGTGTCATCGCTTACAGCAGTACAAAGCAGCAGAGAATCCTCCTGGTGGGCTACACAGAAGATCTGCACTGGTAGAAATGATGACACCAACTTTAAGGGTTGTGGACAAACAGGCCCTGAGAGGCTGAGCATGAGGAAAGCTTTATCCACTGGTATACTCTGTGTGTGTGTGTGTGTGTGTGTGTGTGTGTGTGTGCGCGCGCGCACGCCCCATGTATGTCTAGCAGATTTCTGCTGGGTTTTGTGCACCTTCTTTTGCTGGCAGATGTGGATGATGTGCTTTGTGAAGGTTTCACCTAACCCCTCATAGTTAGGAACTGGGTTAAGCTGTGAAGAAGGAAATTTTATATCCCTTCTATAAACTCTAACACATTAATGATCCTAACTCTGGACCATCTTGTTATTTACCTCAGTGCCCAGGCCCGCTTGAAGGGATTATTAATGTCCATCCACATCTTGTGGAGGGAAAGTATCTGAATGCATATTTGTAGATAAGCTGCAAAATCACCTCTCATTTTCCGTATTAAGGAAAATAATGACTTATTTACCAACTTTAGATCTGCTATGCACAACAGGGGGATATGGGAAAGGTGCTCTGTGTGCTTGTGTGTGCAACAGAAGTGGGCATGGAATAAAGTCTCCGCAATGGGTACAGCTGTTGATTATACATTTTGGCTATCCCCAGGGAATATGTTAGGTATAGTATTAATGGAAGAGTTGGGAAGTTAAAATTAACTGAACATAGTATGGTATTCTCCCCATACTTTTGGTCACCCCAGACCCATATCCCATAATACCTTGCATTAGATGAAGTAAGTTTTGGTTTGTGCTGATAGGAAAACTGTCAGGATCAGGACACATGGGTGTCCTACCATATCAGGGAAGATTTCTTGCAGGACTGTTCTGAAATGGTCTAAAGCAAAAGGACAAGAAATAGGGTTGTTCTACTCTGGTACAAAGCTAGGAGATGCCTTCACACCCTCTGGTACGTGGAATGCTTGTGTTGAGAGCAAAGGGGTGTGCGCACCAGAGGTAGCAGGGAAACAAGATAGACAACTCCCTGGTTAAATTGATTTTCAGATGACACACATACATAGAATCTCTTTACTTGTAAACAGGATGGAAATTACAAGGATAGCTTTAGGAGGTGGTATTGGGTCAGGATTTTTCACTATGTGGATTGCGAGGCTGGCTAGAGGCTCTGACTGAGGCCCTTGTGGAAGGCACACAGTGAGAAACAAGGCCTTGCCTTGGAATAGATGAGATGGAGATGGGAAGCAGAGACAAGGAGAGGAAAATAACCAAAGTCTTTCAGCAGGTCAGAGGCTCAGCTGGGACTAGAGCCTGGTATCCCGGGTCCTCTCAGTAACGGCTCTACTCACTTGGACTGTTCTTGAGCACGCCAGCAGGCAGGCATGTCCATGGCACAGATGGGGAGGGTGTAATGAAATGATGTTCTCTTCCACATCTGCTGCCACCATGGGGCAAGAGATACAGCTGGAAGCAAACTCTTGGAATGCCATCAAAACTAACAAGGCAAGAAGGGATCCTGGCAGGGAAGGAAGAGTGGGTTGTGCAGAAAATCCAGGCAGCTGGAAGCCTAATCCAGAGGAGTTTAGAATTGTCTCCTTTTGGCCATGCTGGGTCTCCTCCAAAATCTCTGTCCAAAGGAGAATATTCTGACCAATAGCTCATCCTTTATGGACTGAGTTTTAACTGCTGCTGTCATGAAGTACCCAAGAAAAGCACTCTTGGATCCCTTCTGTTCACAACCATCAGGACTCTGCTACAGTGGAGCCTTCTCCCATCCAGCACCTGGGTCTTCACACTACCTCTAGCCAGCTTCCAAATGCAAGCCCAGAGGATCCGACCCTTGCTCTGTCTGGTCTCCCTGAGGGGGAGGGAGGAGTTCTTTCCTTCAGGAGGGTCCTGGCTGTCCCAGTCAGAGGTGACGCTCAGCCAGTGTAGAAGTCAGAGAGTTTATTAGCAATCTAGCTTGAACAGCAGCGAGGACAGTTGGCTTTCACATTAACCAGGAGGCATAGTAATAAACACCTGGACAAGGCCCCGGAAATCCTGCCTCTCTGAGCCCCGTTGACCTACTACCCTCCTCCTCCGTCAGCCCTTTGTTCTCCTCTCTGGCTAGCTTACCTGCTCCCAGTCTAAACCAACCACAGCTTGTGTCACCCACAGGGGGTCCGGATAAGGTCTGTCTAAAGCTCCTTCTCCCTCCCCAGTGGTTCCTATAGTTATCACATCCCCGTGTCCCATCACCATAGTACAGGAACAGAAAAGAAGAACATTTGGGTATCACTCCTGGCATCCCACAGTAGCCCAAGAGGTTTCTTACTTCATCATATCTCTCCCCCCTTGGAGACTGAACTGAGCGGGGTCACCTCAGCTGGTGACGTGGGGAAGTTCTGACTCCTCTCCCACAAGAATCTCTCCCTGACGTCTTCCCAGAGGGCTTCCCCAATCCCACGGTCCATGAGCTTCCTCAGTTTTGCTAAAGAGTCCCTCTGCAGATCCGTCTGGCACCTGGATGCTGAGGATGGGTCTGGAGGTGGCCGCCCTCCTCCTTTAGGGTCTGGGCCCTCTCTCCCAACCTGTCTTAGCTCTAGCAGCTCCCTTCCCCCCTCTGCAGACTCCCTTTTGCCTACCTTGGGAGGACTAGGTTTGAGGGCCTGTTGCTGGCTATGGTTCCGTGTCATTTCTAGGGTACTCTGGGTTCCCCCTGGCCACCCCTCAAAATCTCTTCCTAAACACCTTGGCCAGTAACTGATCGTGCGCCCCCACCTCTTTGGGGCCCTTCTTGCCTCCCTGCTTTAGATGCACCTTTGCCACCAGCACCTGGACAGGGGGTCCGAACACCCCCATCAGGGTCAGATAGGTATTAGGAACCATTGCCTCAAGGCCCACCACCTCTAGCTGGGCCAATGTCACTTCTGCCCCTGTGTCCTGGAACCCCTGCTCTTTCCTTCCCTCCACCCTGAGAGGGATGAGATAGGCTTGGATTCCCCTGGGCAGCCCTGAGCTCACTTGGCACATGGAGAACTCAGAGTCCATGGCTGTGCCCTTCACCAGCAGACCTGCCTGGCCGTCTTCTCCCTCCTTGGGCCCAGGGACGCTGCCAGCTACTCCTCCTGGTATAGTCGGTATCTCCTCTGGAGATGCCCCCAGCCCATTTACTTCTTGGACATACGGCTTGCCCCTCTTATCCTGGCACTCTGGGCACTGTGCCAGTTTGTAGCCTACTTCTCCACAGGAGTGGCACCTCCAATCTCCCTGGTACCTAGGGCCCAGTTGAGCAGTTCCTCAAAGGCGTTGGGTACTTGGGTCCACTTCTGGGGGCCTCTGTTGGAGACTCACTTGCAGGTCTCACATCCTGGCCTCAACCCCCTCTGGCACTACTGTATGCCCTGCATGGCTGGCAACAAACTCATCGGCCAGGTTGCTGGCACTCCGTGTGTCCTTGGGTTTTCTGTCCATCAGTCACCATCTCAGGTTGGGGGGGACAGATACTGTAGAGCTGTTCCAGGCCCAGCAGTTCCCTCACCTCCTCCCTGGTGGCATTCCCAGCCAGGTCAGTCCATTTCCAGATGCACTCCTTTATCAGTGTGCTGGTTTCCCGGTAGGTCATCCCTGGTTTTTTTCTGCACAGACCGGAGCTTCTCCCGATAGGCCTCAGGGTCAGCTGACACTGTAGCAGCAGAGCCTGCTTGAACTGCTCATAGTCTTCGGTCTCTGTTCCCTCCATCTGGTTGAGTACCTCCATCTCTTTTGGACCCAGAAGGGGGGGGACAGGTACTACAGCCGGTCTGCAGGATTTACCTGATGTTCACTGCAGGTTTTCTCAAAGATGGTGAAGTAGATATCTGTGTCCCCAAAGGGACCCATCAGCTTAGTGTTCCAATGTCCAGTGGGGGGGGGGGGGTCCCATGCCCTGCTCCCACTGCTTTCTGGGGATCTCTCCGAGCCACTAAGCTTGGCCAGTTCCAGCTCTTTTTGCCACAGTTCCAGTTCGAACCGTCTTACAGTGGAGGGCAGAGGGTGTCACTGAACTGCAAGTGCAACCTGCTGGCATCCCACAGTAGCCCAAGAGGTTTCTTCATCACAGCTGCCTCAGCTTCACCCTGCTCAAATAAGATTGAAAGGGACCAAGCCTTTGCATAAGCTGCCCTGCCTGGATGTGTGGGGTGTGATGCTGTCTGGGTCTAGAGGACTGGTTATGGTTATCCTTCATATTAATATTTAGTATTTGCAATAATCCATATGTGATATACCATGTTTGGTGTCAATAGAAAAGCTGTAATCTGCTAGGAATGATTATATGGTCTATATGTATGAATCAAGCCTGTATTAGAAATTAGAAGTCTATGTGTGTTTATGTGTGTTCCAAGTGATTTGTTCTTAAAGCAATCCCAGACTGGGTGTCTGCAAAACTATTGTTCCTCTTGATGGCCCCCTCCCAGCTGCAGTGGGCCCAGGAAGAAACCTATTCCTCAAGTTACCCAGACTGATCATGTGACCTAACTCCATTTCAATCTGGCAAGGGCTCTAAGATAAAAGGCAGGAGACCCATCTCCATTTTGTCTTTAGTCTTCAATCTGTCTGTAACCAACACCCTCCTCTGGAACTATTCTCCTGGGACTGAACAAAGGACTGAGACCCACCCAGCTGCTGTGTGCACACCAGAGGAGTGGGACTAACCTGCAAACTACAGGATCCTCAAGGATGTTTTCTATGGACTCTCACCCTTTTGTATGTATCTGTTTCACCTTGACCCTTTAACATCTCTCATATTTTGCTTGTTTTCATTTTATATTAAACGTTTAGCTGTAGTTACTAAAGGATTGGCTGGCAGCGTGGTGTTTTGGGTAAGATCCAAGCCTATATTGTTCTGAGTGATATGACTGGCCTTGTGGGGTCAGGAGAACCTATTTCTTTAAAAGACCCAGTGTCTAGGGGGACCATAGGAGTTGATGTGCATAAAGGGGGCTGTTTCTATCTTGTCATGCTTGGTGATGACCAGAGTGAGGACTCAGAAGCATGTTTTGTTACTGACTGGGAGCTTGCCTCCTCTCTGAACTTACCCAGAAGCCCTGGTTGGGACACGGGAGATCCTGGCTCCCCGAAGCCTGGACTGGTCTGTCTGAGAGGGGTTGGTGGATAGGATGAGTAGGGGTAATCTGACAATTCCCACTGAAGATGGCTCTTTCCAGGATTTTCTGTCTGCAAACAGTGGGGCAGATCACAACTTCTCCAGGCTTGTCTTTCCCCAGCAGTCCACATCCACCTATTCCCCTTTCTCTGTGATGCTGTTTTTCAAAGAGTCACTTGACTCTTCTGTACTGCACCTTCAAAACAAATGGCCTTTTAATAAAACCCTTTGCTAACTTAGTAAGCCTCCATCCTGGTCACTTCTTATGTGTATGATTTATTGACCTGGTATTAACATTTATTAACTGCTAAATCACTGTGACTGATAAATTGGCAGCCCCACGTGGGGCTTCTTGTGGAGTCTGGGGAAGGCAGAGGTGGATTCTTAGGTGGATGTCTGTCCAGCTGCGTTCAGTCTGTCACATGTTGCTGGGAGATGGACTGGAGTGGCAGGAAGAGGGGGGCAGGTGGGAAGTGGGGAGAGGGAGAAAGGGAAGGCTTCAAATGAAAAATGGAGAATGGAAAAACGAAATGTGTAAAAATTTAACAAGGCAAGATCTGGGACAGAGACTGGAGAGAAAGGGTAAGGGAAAGAGACTCTAGGTAACATATGGCGAGGCACCTTCAGTGCATACTTATAGGATCTTATACCCTGGAATACAGGTTAGGAATTGTGCCTTCATGAGGAACTACAGAGGAGAGTTGGGGACTGGATCAGAATGTCCCCAGAAGGGATGTCTGCATCTGAGATTTTAGTGCAAGATCATTTCCAGTAAGTAAAGAAATCAGGAGGAGAGCAGGGTATCCAGCCCCTATATATTGTTCTTCCCAGAGCCTGCTGGCAAAGCTTAGCTCAGTTCTCGGCTCCATCGCAGATGCTTTGTGGCCTTGAGCCTCTCCCCATGTGTGCAGCGGGGATACTAGAATTGCCTTAACTCATGGAGTTTGCAGACAGATAAATACACAAGAGATTGTGATCTCTTCTGAGGCTGTGGTATAACTGGAACCAGATAAGTACCTTAGCTAAATGGCTGGTAGTGTGGGCAAGTGGAAGAGATTCCAGAGTACTGGATGGATGGAGGAGAAATCCTAATTAGATGCAAAAAGCTGGTTTGTGAGACCCCAGAACTAGCAGCAACTTTGATTATTTCTGGTTTTCACTCTTCTTTTTTCTGTGCACGTTTGGAGCTTTCATTCGATAGTATTCAGTTGTGGCTTTTGCAGCACAATCAGAGCTAATGAGCACTCCCAGGAAATAAATTGCATCTTAAACACAGCCTTGCAGTGAAAAATAAACAGTTCCCTATTGCTGGAACTGCCTCCTCATCAGTGATCTCCATTTCCCCTGCACTCACTGAGGCAAAAGGTTGAGATCAGAGTCCTTCTCGGCGAAGTTCCAGGGTGAGCGAAAGGAGCTGCCATTATGAATCTGATAGGACTCTGTCCAGAATGCTGTAGCCCTTGATGTGTCGGCTCTTGGTGTGTAATGGGTGCCTGTGTTTCACTTGTGGTGGGGCCCAAGTACAGCCCTGTGACAATGGCTGCAAATCAAAGCAGTGTTTCATCTCAGCAACCAGAAGATTTCATTATTTCTGCCAGAATTGTGGAGCATGCTCTGGCAGCAGTTGGGTTCTGCTTGGCTCTGGGTTTCTATACATGGGAGAAAGAAGTAGATTGTTCCCTCCACTGGCTTGCACTATCTGTCTGGTGTCCCACAATGCTATCCCATCCTGGTTGGGGTGAGTGTCTGAGGGGGCTGGCTGTTTGAAATATTGCTGCATATCACACGGAGTGGCAAGTGGTGAATTTAAGGAGCATTGATTAGAAATCCATTTATAAACAAAAGCTGAAGTATTTCAGCTCATTGGTCTAGGGCTGTGGGAGACACGTCACCAGATTCTGTGCCATCCATTTTCAAGGCTTGTCTGTGTTGCTTCTTTGAAATTGGCTTAATGAATCTAACTCACTTAAATCAGACAGCCAGGTATGTTGCAGACCATGTCTGAATCCTGCTCTGATCTGCCACCTCAGGCAAAGTTCTCATTTAAAGTGACTTACTGTCCCTCTGCAAACCACCTTGGAGGTGTAACTACACCAGCATTGGTACCTGAATCTGGGACCTTTCATGATGGACCTAAAAGACTAATTGGCCTATTGTAGCCAACTCTCAAATTCATGGTATGTACCACCAGTGGAGGGCAGCAAATACTCCTTGCTCTCCTAGGACTGGTGTGGGTTCCTGTCCTTTAGGTTATCTCTGCTGAGCTAATTTAACAAATTTTGCAATTCACTCGACACCGAGGTAAACATAATTTGGCATATTTACAATGGTGTCACTGGTAGTGTTGTTGCCTTAGGTGAGTGCTAAAGGAGGTTTCCACTTGTACTGAGCTGACAGGTTTTGAGTGTCTTCCACATATCTAGGTAGAGGCCTAGTATATTTGAAATCCACATTCTGCCAGTTCCCCAAGTGGCAGTGTGAATCTGCTGGCCCAGCCTTGGAAGTGATCTTGGAAACATAGTTGCTGTTACAACCACTTTTGCATTCCCCAGAGAGGATGATGCTTTAAATTGGCAACCCAACCTAGGACATGTTCAGCCCGGTGCAGTGTCCATAGGGACTACAGCCCTAGGATTAAACTGCGGCTGTCACTGTTGTCATACGTACAACTAAAAGAGAATTTATCTAGCAGCAAAGCTAACATCTTAAAGCTGTTGGTTCTGAGGTACCCATGGTTTGCTGAGATCTGTATCTTTATCACTTTCCTGTCTGTCTTACTCGCTCAAATCCCAAAGCAAAGACTAGAAACATGCTTGCAAAGGGTTTTCTTTTTTTTATGTTTCAGAGGCTGATAATAGATCTGTATGTAAACACTAGCAAGCACAGGATTGCTGTTAGAAAGCCAGCTAGCATGCACAGATGTCTGCTGGAGCACATCTGGAGCATTACCTTTCTAAAGACAATGTCATGATCTGGCCAGTGTGTTATTGCAAAGCATGGTTTGAAACGAATACCTCTTAAACTATAGGGAAAAGTGAAGCAGAAGCATCTGCAGTGATTCCCAGAATGGTACAGTAGTGGGAATGAAGTACAGCATGAGGGAATTCCTTTCTCAGCAGCTCGCCGGTTTCTTGTTATAGAGAGAGGCTGTGTAGCCTAGTGGACAGAGCACTGGACTAGTGCTGCCTCCCCTGCCTCTCCAAGCAGGAGGAGAAACTGATAAAACTCACTGTTGACCTTGGCTGTATGCTGGGTGTATTGAGTTTGCCCACTGGGAGGAAGTCCTGGACATTTTGTAGCTAGTGCCAAAAAGTTGTTGAATTGTGAATAATGTGACAGGTTTTTTTTCAGCAGAAGTTCAAAGTATTGATTGTGGGGGAGGAACCCAGAAAAATCACCAGCAGAACATATGACTCAATTTTTTTCAATTTCCAAAGGGATAGCCGTGTTAGTCTAGTCCAGTAAAAAAACAACAAGCAGTTGTTTGGCACTTTAAGACTGACTAACTAACTAAAAATAAAAATAAATCTGTTAGTCTTAAAGTGCCACACAACTGCTTGAGAAATCTAAAGTTCCTCATGGGGAAGTTCACAATACCCCAATTAAAGGCTTTTTATTTGTAGCATGCCCTGCAGTGGCATTTCTAATCAAGAGGCTTTTCTGAATCATGAAAGTTATATGGAGGGGCTCAGACAACAAGTGACAGAGGGGCTTGGAAATAGAAGAGGAGGAGGAAGTGAATTGAGCTGTTGTGATGGAAGGGAAGTGCTTCTCTCTCCTGCTTTTAGAAATTTCTGGGTTTCTTATTTGAAAGTGTCAACCTCTCTCTGTTCTCCTGGCTGGTGCAATGTGCACATCTGGGGCGGGATTTCATTACCAGGGTTGCATTCACTGTGGAGATGTTTTACGTCTTACAAGTGAAACGGGTAAATGCTGATCCTGGGAGAGAGGATGTAGAGAGGGGCTGGTGTCTCATCTGATATTCTGGCTCCTGCCAGCTGAGATGACGTCCAGAATATCTTCCTCCAAATCGAAGTGAATCTGGGCAGGTAGACTGTGGCAGACAAAGCCTTCTCCCTGCAAGGACTTTCACTACTGTGGGTGCGGGAAAAATGCAGGGCTTGGCTGATGAAATGCTTTGATTATTCAAAAACTCGCAATGTTGTTTACTCTCAGACTCCATCAGGCCACCAGGTCACTGCTGGTGATGTCTGACAGAAGTTAGTAGAACTGGATTGTAAGCAGGATTTGCTTTAGCACGGCTCTAGCAGTGGTGTTCAGCCTCATTCACACAAAGCCAGTAGACTCCCTAGAGGCTTAAACCATCAAAATTCGGAGTGTCTCATGCAAAGTTCTCTCAGCCTTTGAACATCCCTGCATCACTGGATTGGCTCCAAGAGCCATAGGCACTTCAGTTCCCATGTGACCTATGGCATCTACAGGGCACTCCAGATAGACTTCAGAGTTCCAAGGGGAAAACAGACCATTTGGAAGATGCCTGTTGCTTGCTTTCTATACAAGGCCACTTTACAGGTGGGTAGAGTGAGGTACAGAGACATTAAAGTGACTTGGCTGGCTGCTGATGGGTTAAGATGAGGTGTCGAAAATAAGACCTGTGTTCTAATGCTGGTTCTCCCTCGAGTGCTTGCTCGTGTCCATTCTCAATTTAGGTGTTCGCAAGCCTGTGAGCACGGTCACCAGAACCTTTTCCCTCAGCAGTATCCATAGACCCCATGTGTGTGCACTCCCTGGCGTTCCGCATGAATGCTGCTGTATATTAGGACCTCCCGGGTCTACTGCTGCTCAGTTCCTTCTTTCCGCCTTCGGTGGGTCACTGAAATGTCGTGGCTCTATTAGCCTCTTACCTGAACAACGCGGACAACATCGTAGAACAAATCAGCCTGAGGAATCCACCCCAAAAAGAAGGGGAGGCTTTCCCATGGGTGATGCTTAAATCACCAGGCTTTAAGCCCTGCAAGAACTGCTCTAAAGCATTTCTTCTTAGCAACCTGCATGACAGCTGCTTAAAATGCCTGGGAGAAGCGCAAAAGAAGGAGAAATGCAAAATTTGCAAAGCATTTAAGCCCTGGACGCAAAAAGATAGGAAGAACCGCCTGAAAGTTCTCCTCATGGAGGCAGCACTGAACCCGCTTGCAGAAGGGGTGGGAACACCCTCTGCACAGAGCACGGCATCAGCTTGGAGCGCACAGTCAGCCCCAATACCGAGCTCTACAGCCCCAGATATGATAAGGGGTAGGAAAAGCCCACCTCGCTGCCCCAGCCTATCTCCACACACACTTGTCCTGGGAAGCAGCGTGGGAAGAGACTTGAATCCCTTAAGGGATCTGGCAAAGGAAGACGGGCGCGCATGGCTGTACCAGCCGGGAACACTTTAGTGGGGTTGGAATGTAGCTCACCTGGCGGCGAGCAACCCCCACTGCAGGGGAATGCTAAGCTACCTCTGCCATGCCCGGTCCCATCTACTCCTGAGGCTCTGCAGGCAGCTAAGGAGTTAATGGCCCTCCCTAGCCTGGAAGATCCACTGCCAGCACAAGCGGAGAAGGGAGGCGTGCCTGAGGAGTCCCACCTGTGGGTGGCCCCTCCCTGATCAGAAGGGGAGTTAGCGAGACCACCCCAGCCGATTCACCGGTCACCCGGGCAGACGCCCTCAGGCTTCCGGTGCCCACGGCCACTCGGACTGGTCGGCTGAGACTCCAGAGTCCTCCCCTGCCTTGGTACCGCAGAGTTTGCCCCCGGCACGGGGTCACAGAACCCGCTTGCCCCTGCGACGCAACACGAGGGGGAAGAGGAAGAGGGTCAGGACCCCTCCCCCTACCCTGCCACAGCCATCGGCAACGCTGAGTTCGCCCCCATCCCGGGGCCACAGAACCCGGTCACCAGGGGAGGAGGCTACACAAAGGAAGGAGAGGAGGAAGGGATCTCCGCCCCCTCCACTCTCCTCAACTTCAGCACTACAGAGTTCGCCTCCTCTCCAGAGCCGCAGAACCTGGTTGCCGTGGAAGAGACCTCATGGGGGGAGACGAGAAAAGACTCACAGGCCCCCCCCCATCTCCTTATGGAGAAGCCTGTAGGAGCACTGAAGGTTTAACATCTAGCTCTGATAGCGATGAACGGTGGGACAGATCGGGTACCTCCCCCTCTGTGTCTAAGCTCCCATGGTGGGGCCATGAGTAGACATAAGCGCCGCCATAGAGGACGCTCCACACGCACTGAGCAGGCTGCTCATTATGAGTCTCCCTCTCCCGCCCAGCCGCTTAATAGTGGGATGCCTCACAGGGCAACAACCATGCCCACCCTGGTGGGGATCCTGTGGCAACAGGGGCAATGGCTAGGCCAGTGGCCATATTGGGGCCCGTCACCACCCCAAGGAGGAGCTGAGCCACACCGGAAACACCAAAGTGCAAAGCGGCACTCTCACAGGAGTGGCTCAGACTTGTGGGAGGCAGACTCTGAGGAGTTATCTCAATCCTCTGTCCCCTCCTCAAGAGCATCAGTGGCTCATTCTACTTCGGTTGCCCTGGACGATTTTAAGTCATACCAGGACTTGCTTAGGAGAGTAGCTGCAAACTTGGATCTTAAAGCAGAGGAATTAGAGGAGTCATCAGATACGCTCTTCAATGTTCTGGCCTTGGGGACCCCGGCTAAGGTCGTGCTCCCTGTACACGAGGGAGTAATGAAGATCGCCAAAGCCCTTTGGCAGACCCCCTTTTCTATTGCATCTACCTTGAAATCAGTGGAAAAGAGAGATTTGTCCTGGCCAGGAACTTTGAATATCTGTTCTGACATCGGACCCCTGACTCCCTAGTAGTTGATGCGGCAAATCAGAAGGACAGGCAAGGGCAACTGGCTATGAGACTGAAACACAGAGAGCTCAAAAGGCTAGATGGTTTTGGGAAAAAGGTGTATTCAATGGCAAGCATGCATCTTAGAGTAGCAAACCATCAAGCCATCCTTGGTAGATATAATCTGTGGAGCTCTCTTAGACGCTTTGGGGATCTTCTCCATCGTGACCATAGACTGGATTTTGAAACCTTATTGGACGAGGGCATTGCGGGGGCTAAGGCAGGGCTCCAGACAGCCTATGATTTGGCAGACTTGGCGGGGCGCACAATGGCGTTAGCCATCTGTATTCACCGATCTTCTTGGCTACAGGCATCTGGTCTTACACAGGAAGTCCAGAATGTAATTCAGGACCTACCATTTGAAGGACCAGGCCTCTTCTCTGTTAAAACAGATGAGAAATTGCATGGCCTTAAGGATTCAAAAGTGATGCTGAAATCACTGGGCATCCATACCTCTCGGGCATCCATACCTCTCAGACATCGCGACGCACTTTTAGACCCCAGCCACCCCCCCAATATAGGCTTCAGTCACAGAGACTTCCCAGCCATAGGCAAAGGGATAAATACCACCAGCAAGTGAGGAGGCGCGGCTACCCAGGACCGGGAGCGGGCTCCTCCCACCAAGGCCGCGGGAGGCATCTGGGCTCAGGCGCCAGCAAGCGCAACTTTTGAGGACTCACCCGAGAGCGATGAACCAGCTTCCCTTTTGGGACCCCCCCCCCCTTGTTTCTGGACTGCCTTGCCCGTTTTTGCTCTCAGCAGGCACAGATTACCACAGATCGTTGGGTGCTGGACACCATTGCCAAGGGGTACTCAATCCAGTTTTCTTCGGTTCCACCGCCCTTTCCCCCATCCCCATCCCTCTTCAGGGACATAAGTCACGAACAAATCCTCTCCAGAGAGGTGAACTCACTCCTTACCCTGGGGGCGGTAATGTGGGTTCCCTGAGCACAAGAAGGCAGGGGTTTTTATTCCCGCTATTTTTTTTTGATACGAAAGGCCAACGGAGACGAAAGGCCCATCCTGGATTTAAGAGCCCTCAACAGATACGTTCCGAACAAGAAGTTCTGTATGGTGTCCCTTTCATCTATCATTCTATCCCTGAACCCGGGAGGCTGGTTCGCCGCTCTCAACTTGAGAGACGCGTATTTCATATCTCAGTTCGCGATGGTCACAGGAAATATCTACGCTTTTTGGTGGGGAACCAACATTTTCGGTTTACGGCTCTCCCGTTCGGCCTCTCCGCAGCGCCCAGAGTATTCACCAAATGTATGGCTGTGGTAGCTGCATTCCTACGACGGAAGGGGCTGCATATATTCCCTTACCTGGATGACTGGCTCCTAAAGGGCAGGTCCTGGAGCCAGGTGAGAGACAGCATCACCCTAACCTTGGAAACATGCATCAGACTGGGGTTACAGGTAAACTAAGAGAAATCTATGTTACTACCAGTACAGAAAATAGACTTCATAGGCACGACGTTAGATTCGCTTGCAGCCAGGTCATCCCTGCCAGTAGCCAGGTTTGAGAACATAGTAAAACTGGTGTCAAGGTTACAGAAATACCCAACAACCACTGTCAGACACTGCCTGCAGCTGTTGGGCTTTATGGCTGCCTGCACACAGGTGGTCCCCCTAGCTCGACCGAGATTGTGCGTTTTTCAATTATGGCTAGCCAGGGTCTACACGCCAGTTTTGCACCCCCTGGACAGGGTAGTAACTATTCCCTCTCAGACCCTACAAAGCCTCTCATGGTGGCTAAGCCCACAAGTGATGTTGAGGGGGGTGTTGTTTATTCGGGAGGATCCTGCGCTAACCGTGGTGTCAGATGCCTCAGACATTGGGTGGGGAGCACACCTAAGCACAGGGGATCAGTCACAGGGACTCTGGTCCCACAAGGACAAATTACACCATAGCAGTGTAAAAAAGTTGAGGGCGATTTGGTTAGCGTGCAAAGTCTTCCTACATCAAATCTGGGGGAGAGTCATCAGGGTATTAACGGACAATACAGCAGCAATGTATTATGTGAACAAGCAAGGGGGGACCAGATCTCGGGCACTCTGCAAGGAGGCAGAGAGTCTGTGGAATCTGGCGGTGGACAACAACTTTCACCTGATGGCCTTCCACCTTCCTGGTGTCAGGAACTCGCAGGCAGACCGGCTCAGCTGGAGATTCTTATCCCTCCACGATTGGTCGCTTCATCCTGAGGTATCAGACAAGCTTTTCCAGAGGTGGGGGTATCCCCAAGTGGACCTGTTCTCCAGGAGATGGAACAAGACGTGCCCCCAGTTTTGTGCCCTCGGGGGTATAGAGCCGGAGTCATTATCAGACGCGTTTCTCCGATCTGGGTCGGAAGGTGTCCTGTACGCGTTTCCCCTGACACCACTCCTGCTGCGGGTTGCTCTAAAAGTGTGAAAAGACAAAGCAGACGTGATCTTAGTGGCACCAGCATGGCCTCGCCAGCCATGGTTCTCAATGTTGATGGAGATGCTGATAGTGCCCCCGTGGGAGCTTCCCAGGCAGCTGGACCTGGTCTCGTAGGATCATGGCAGGGTGTTACACCCGGATCTCAGCTCACTCCATTTAACAGCATGGAGACTCCATGGCTGAATGAGGAAGAGAGAGCATGTTCACTCCAGGTTCAGATGATCCTATTAGGCAGTAGGAAACCATCCATGCAGAGCTCCTGTGTGGCCAAATGGAGACGCTTTGTAGCATGGTGAGAAGGTCAGGGCCTGTCACTCACTGCTTCCTCAGTTCAGGTGATTCTAGACTATCTTTATCACCTCAACGCCCAAGGCCTCTCCCTCTCGTCCCTTAGGGTACACTTGGCTGCTATTTCGGCATTTAGACAGCCCATCCAAGGGACGCCAATATGTTCTCACCTTTAGCATCCCGGTTCCTCAAAGGGATCAAGTGCTTATTCCCGCAGTTAAGGACCCCTCTGCTGCCCTGGGATCTAAATTTAGTGCTTGAAAGACTGATGAGAGCCCTGTTTGAGCCGATGGCCTCCTGCCCCTTCCTTATGCTGTCCTGGAAAGTGGCGTTATTGGTGGTGGTAACCTCAATTAGAAGGGTTTCCGAGCTCAAGGCACTGTGTTCGGACCCCCTATATACAAGGTTTTTCAAGGACAAGGTACAACTAAGACCACACCTGGCCTTCCTCCCGTAAGTGGTAACCCCTTTCCATTGTAACCAGGACATTTTTCTCCCAACTTCCTTCCCAAAGTCCCACAGATCCAATGAGGAGAGAAAGTGACACACATTGGATGTGCGCAGAGCACTAGCATTTTATCTAGAGCACACAAGATCATTCTGCAAATCCACACAACTGTTTGTGGTGGTGGCGGACAGAGTGAAAAGGCAACCGGTGTCCTCCTAGCGTATCTCCTCCTGGGTTGTGGAGTGTATTAAGTTCTGCTATAAACTAACAAACACGCCTCTCCCTGGCTGTATAATAGCCCACTCTGCCAGGGCTCAGGCATCATCCAACAGCTTTTTTGGCTAATGTTCCAGTCTCAGACATCTGTAGGGTGGCGACATGGTCTTCGGTCCATACTTTCATGGACCACTATGCCTTAGTTCAACAGGCACAAGAGGATGCAAGGTTTGGGAGAGCGGTTCTAGAGTCAACCCAGCAATAACTCCGCCCATCTTCCATGACACAGCTTGGGATTCACCTAAATTGAGAATGGACACGAGCAAGCACTTGAAGGAGAAAGACAGTTGCTTACCTATAACTGTCGTTCTCCGAGATGTGTTGCCCGTGTCCACTATGCACCTGCCCGCCATTCCCCCTCCGGAGTTTCCGGAAAGAAGGAACTGAGCGGCAGTAGACCCAGGAGGTCCTGATATACAGCAGCATTCGCACGGGACGCCAGGGGGCGCACACACACTGAGTCTATGGATACTGCTAAGGGAAAAAAGTTCCGGTGACCGTGCTCGCAGGCATGCGAACGCCTAAACTGAGATGGACATGAGCAACACATCTCGGAGAATGACAGCTACAGGTAAGCAACTGTCTTTCTCGTTTGTGCATGGGGACAATGTACTTGCCCTCTCAGAGCCTCAGTCTCCCCATTGGTAAAATAGGCATGTAAGGGGAGTTAGGGTCCTCCTGTTGACCTACTCACTTAGCAGGAGCTCAAACCATGTGAAAAATCTGGCCCACTTAGCGCTCAGCCCTATGCTTGATATGCTAGCTCAGCTCCGATTCCAGCACTGTCACTAGTGGAGGTTCTCTAGTGACTGGTTTTTCACGTACCCCCAGCAGCTGGAATACCATTTAGTCTGAAATGCAGTTCCACCTCCTCCAAAAAAAGGGTCAGTCTTGGAGATTTTGTAAACCCAAAACCGGGCAAGTGTCACTGCAGAACCTGCTGTCTTGTCTGCTTAGCTTAGTCATAGCAGTAGGTGCTCATTGCAGTTGTAGGGGTTTGGTTTGTCACTGGCAGCTGGTGAGAGTTCTCCTAACTGGCTGTGCCATGCTGAACACTCCTGCAAGAGCTGTGCACTGACCTGAGCTCTCCTACTCAGGATTTTTCTGTAGAGTTGTAGGCTACAGCTTACCCCTCAGCCTCCCAGGAGATTTGGAAAGCAGAACAAGTTGTCATGGCACTCTAGCCCAGTGTCCTCTAACTTTTTTTTCCTGGGGACCCAGCTGAAGGCTCCTCTACTATGCCGCAACCTTTCCACTGCAGGGGGGGGCTGCACCCCCCATCAGCGCCAGCCAGCAGGGGAGCAAGGGGAAGTGCTCCCCCCCCGCCGGGATCAATGCTGGCCGGCAGGGGAGCAAGGAGCAGCTGCCCCTCTCCTAGGTGCAGCACGGGTGCCGTGACCCAGTCCCTTTGGGTCTGAGACCCAGTACTGGGTTGTGACCCCTACTTTGAACACTGCTCTAGCCAGAGTGAGAAATGCATAATGATCTGGGGGCACGGCACCAAAAGGGAGGAGAGGAAGCGAAACCTTATACAGACCATGTGGAAGAGGCAAGAGAGAGATGAAAGACACTTGGGGCAAATCTCCTGTTTGGTGTAAAATTATGAGACTGCAGTGAAATCAAAAGAGCTGTGCCCATCTAGGCCAGCAAAGAATTTGTCCCGGTGAGGGGGCCACATGATGTCATCTAGCTACAGTGCTGAGGTAGATTGATTAGTTGGCGTTAAGTCTAGATGGGATTGTTCTGATCATCAATTCTAGTCTGACCACCTGCAGCACACAGGCCAGAGAATTGGAGGGCGGGGAGGAGTCGTGTGGCACTTAAAGACTAACAGATTTATTTTTCGCATGAGCTTTCATGGGAGAAAATGCCACTTCGTCAGATGCTTCGAAGATGGGTGAATTTACGTGCCATGCAACTCCTTGTGTTTTTTTTTTTTGCTGGACTAGACTAACATGGCTATCCCTTTGGAAACTGACAGAGAATTGAAACTGACAGAGAATTGAACCCAGTGCCCCAGGTGACCCAGCAGGCCCATGGCAGAATCAGGACTAAAACCCTGGCTAGGGTTCTATCCACTGAGCCACACTACCTAGATTTCACTGGGTACATTTCTGCATACCTTGTTCCCAGATGATGCCACATGCACATCACCTCTGTGGGGACAAAGTCAGTTGTTCACTGCAAGCTGACAAATGTGCTCTATCAACCTTTTGTTTTCTTTCTTTGCAGTTTTTTTCCTGCACTCCTCTCTTTTTAATATTCCTGTACTGTGCCCTAGAATCCCAAGGTCACTCAAGGTGACTGGAGTGATAAAGGCATTTGCTGTCCTCTGCTTGTGTGCTTTGTGTGCATTTTATATTAACAGCACCTGGGTCTCTCCCCCCACCCTCCCTTATTTTCTTGTCCTACTTTTCAAATCGGACTGCTGTCAGTGCTCCCGGAAATAAATTGAATTGTGAGTGACTAGCCTCTCCTAAAGGTCAACTGACTTTACAAGCAAATCTGGACCATGGGGTGTGTGTGTTCAGAACACTGATTGGGGTGGGTTGCATGGTGTGGGGGAGTGTGTTTGCGATGACTGGTTATAGATGGAGTGAGATGACTTGGACAAAGTGGTAAAGAACGGGGGCAGAGATCTGGCATAGACAGAACCCTGAGTGCCCCCATACTGAGCCCAGTTGAGTGCCATGCAGCTCCGAAGGAGTGGGATACAAAGTGGTTCTGTGACACCTCTGCAGAGCCTTGGCTTCTTGGGGTCTTATCCATGATGTAAATTAGAGATGCCTCAGGGCTGCTCCAGCCTTTGCTCAGTGACATCTGGCCTCCATGGGATGTGCTGGCAACAGAGAACAGGCAGAGTATAGAGGTGTTCTAGCAATATCCTCTGTTAGGGGGAATTGTGAAGTGGGATGGTATAGAATCATAGGGTTGGAAGGGACCCCTCGAGGTCATCTAGTCCAACCCCCTGCCAAAAAAAGCAGGACCACTCCCATTAGATCATCCCAGTCAGTGTTTTGTCCAGCTGGGCCTTGAACACCTCCAGAGATGGAGATTCCACCACCTCCCTAGGCAGCTTATTCCAATGCTTCACCACTCGCCTAGTAAGGACGTTTCTCCTAATATTCAGCCTGGACCGCCCCAGCTGTAACTTGAAACCATTGCTTCTTGTTCTGCCCTGTGTTACTACCGAGAACAGTCGAGCTCCATCCTCCTTGAAGCATCCCTTCAAGTAGTTGAAGGTTGCTATCAAATCCCCCCCTCAGTCTTCTCTTCTGCAGGCTAAATAAGCCTAGTTCCTTCAGTCTTTCTTCATAGGGCTTGTGCTCCAGCCTACAGTGCCTACAGAGAGCCTACAGTGGATCTACACCCTTTGGGGATTTCCTCTCTGGAAGGGAAATTCTGGTATAGTAGCTGGTGAAGGCTGGCTTTCCTCCTACTTACTCTGTACTGCTGGAGTCCCATAAAGCTCACACCCTTATGGGTGAAGATGGAACATGGAATAAATGCTTCTCCTGCAAGCTGCTGTTAACCCCATCAGCCTTCCACAGGTGTGGAGAGAAATCTACACACACAGGCTTATGTTTTTTTTCCTCCTGCATACCTGCTCTCCCTTAGAGGGGCAGAGACATGGAGTTGGGTGGGTTGGTTGGTGATTGCACAAGAGCTAGACATGTGGGGCACCTCGTAAACATATGGGTTATTTTATGCATCTTTGCAAACAGGTCAGTCCTGAGTGCTAATGCTAGGTATAATTCAATTGGGGAATATCATTAGCAGGGATAGGGCCAAGAGCGGGAAGATCTTGAGATTAGTTAAATAGGAAGATTCTCCCTTTTTTTCCTAACACAGATTAAACAAGAAAAAGCCTGAACACAAACAAGTTAGGAAATAAAGAGATGAATTAAGATTCATACTGTAACTCTCACCAACTGTATGAATTGAGCCTAATTTTGCACACTCAGTCCTGTAAGCCAGCTGGAGTCAAAAAGTTTTTATACCGGTGTCAACTCTGAATGAGTGGCATCAGAAATGGGATCACTATTTGTATGCAGGTTATCCCTAAGAGGCTAATTAATGAGAAAAGCTCTCGCTGGGAAATGTGGGTAAGTTAATGTTGTTAATGAGAAGTATAACTCGTTATTGTGATTTTGGGGCATTTAAATTTGTCACTATTACACCACATTATTCCAGGGTTTTTACATATCATATATAGAGCGTAATTTGACTTCTTCAGGAAACTCAGCATTTTTGGAAAGTGGCACCTCATTATCAGTTTTTCTGCTTAGTTATCTTGGAGTGTCAAGGGACTTTTAAGTGTATGGCAGTGAGGCTTTGTCAGGTTGTGTGTACAATAGGCTGTCCTCCTTGAATAGAATAGTGTGTCTATTTCTTCTATATGTAATCCAGTGTTAATGATGGTCTGTTGTTCTTGTACTCTCTTTTCTTCATCTGAGAGAAAGGGGCTGGGCAGATAACTGACTGCATGTCTGACTGTTTCAGTTCCTCAAGAATGGTGCCCCTTCCTTAATCCACTATAATAAAGGATTTCTGGACATCCTTATGGGAATAATAGTTCTCACCGTCCATGATGAATGTGTGGGCTTTGTGGCTAATGTCACTGGCTTTGTGACAGTTGTATTGATGGCACAATGAAATTCTTCCATTAGGCATCAAGGAAATGCCTGAGGCAATTGTGAATACACCCCAATAGGACTTGCCTCATGGGTATGGGGGGAGCACTCTTTTTATACACCTTTGCACTGCTGGCAACGTCCCACCTTTCTCCTTTGTGTTGATGGGCTGTGTGGTGCTTCTTGGTTACCTAGTCTGATCTAAAGAGGTTAATGTCTGTTCACTGAGGCCTTGTGCTGTGGGCCCTTCAGGCAAAACCCCAGTGTACAGATGGAGAACTGAGTTCTAGAGAGACTTGCCCAGCGTCATTTAGGAAGTCAGTGGCAGGGCAGGGAATGGAACACATGTCTCATGAGCGCCAGCCAATGCCCTAACCACTGGACCATCCTTCCTCTGCAAGGTCTGTCCTGACCACTTAAGGGCATTAAAGTTTCCACAGCATTTTCCTGAATAAATAGGATTGTTAGTGCCAGTATTCTGGATAAAGTCCAGCCATGACAGCATGTTATGTCCTTCATCCACTCAATTCCACAGTGTGGAACTGAGATCCCCAAAGGAGGAGCAAGGGATACACCATAGGACCGCTATCCTTGAAATGGGTTCCTCTCTCCTTTTATCATAACCTCTCCATCTCCTGATCTCTTTCCACTGCTTTTCAGTTTCTCCTCCCTCGCATTCTCCAGTGTCTACTCTTTCTCCTTTCCAACTTAATTCCCTTATCTACACATCTCTTCAGTGCTTTAAAGCGAGAGAATTTAACCTGTACTTCAACTGTGTATGTGCTTGGACTATGCTTCCATTTTTTTCTCTCAGAGGCAAAAATCTAATCCTTCTATGACTTCATGGCAGATCATTTTATTCTGATCACTTCAGCTTGATCATGCAGGGTCAGATACTGAATACTACCTTAACCCACAATCAGTCCCATTGACTTCAATGGAAGTTACTTGTAGAGTAGAATGCAACTCTCTGTGAGCAATTGAATCACAGTCTGTTGCTAAGAATAAATGCCAGTTAATTAAATATACATATGATCGGAGTGAGAATCTGAAGACGCAGATTAATTTATAAGAAACTGAAATGTTTAACTAATAAACAAGAGCCTGCTAAGCTCTATATTAATTTAACCTAATGAAGTCCTGTAATAATCCGTGATAAATGAGGAAAGCGCCTGGAACATGAGCAGGGAAAAGCCGCAGTTGGGTGTCATGATAAATTATTAGTTAATAGTGAGAATAATTCATAACCCCCAAGAACAACAGAAAAGAAACATCACAGATTGTTTGTTTTAATAAGCTAATCGATAGCTGAGCCCCATGTATCTTGATTCAAGTTAGATTTACCTTTTACGACAATAAATGGATTTTTTCCTCAGAATAATCTTACCCGTTAATATCGTTTTTTCCCTGTTGAGCCTGGATAATGGGAGGAATTATCCTCTTTCCAATCAGACACATTTTCTTTCTTACCAATTAACAGAACAATAGGAATCAATACACACACACGCGCACACAAACAAAATTTTCATCCTGCTTATTCTGAGCAGCAGCAAAGAGGTTTATCCAAGGAAAATGGGTTTAGGGATAGCAAGGCATTTGGAAGAGAGTATGGGAGAGCTCAGAAGATGGTCTGCAATAATGAAGTTTCCAGCCCTGTGCATGTGTGGTGGGTGCCTTGGGTCAGGTTTATGCTTCTAATACTGCCTTTAACCCTTTCTGTAGTAATACAAAATCTTATATTTGTAGTCTTACTTCTTCCAGAGAGTCCCAAAGTGCTTTAGAGGCTGTGTATACACATTTAGGGGGCACTTCAGTGTGGCATGAATTTCATGAGTTTTCCACCAAAAAGATACATTAGGGTTTAGAAAGGAAGGACTTCATTGCAGAAAACTTCAGTGGCAGCTGGGAAGGGATGGAATGGAGTGAGCTGTACCACAAGAGCTGATAACAGTACTCTTACAAAAGCTGCCAAGCATATTTCATGACCACCAATGCCCAAGGAAGTGGAGTTTAAAGACATCCTTAGTGGCTACAAATCAGCTTAGCCCTGACTTCAGTGTAGCTGTGTTTATATACAGCAACTGAGGTCTGAGCCATGTCTCTCCAATAGAATGGCACTGCCTGGCCATGTCTCTACATCATTTTAGGAGAATGAACACCCATGTGAAAAGGGTTTCCCCAGCACCATTTAATTTTTGTAGCCCACCGCTTGGTATTCCTTGAAAGTCTGTCAAGCGCAGTCCTGCAGAGCTCTAAGGTATGATGGGGCCATGTCCTGAGTATGGTCTCTGTGGGAAGGCCATAGTGTTTAAAAGCGAGATAAGTTGCTGAGTCCCACAGGGGTTAAATTCCAGCGGGGTAGCCATTTTAGTCTGTATAGAGCAAAAACAACTGAAGTCATGTGGCATCTTAAAGACTAACAGATTTCTTCGGTTGTAAGCTTTCATGGGTTGCACCCTACTTTGTCAGATGCAACTGAAGTTAAAGGGTGACAGGGATACAGTCCAGTATCACTTAAGTCTCTCTCCTAAGAAGGGCTCCACTATGTCACTATTTTTTATCCCTTTTAGTTCTGACCTACTTTGCAGCAGAAATGGGTCCCAGCAGCAAAATTTGCTCCATTCCTAGAATTCTGCTGTGTGCCATGGGGCTCGGATCTGGGTTTGCACCCAAATGAGCAAGACCCTTAAAATTGATGGAGCTTTGTGATTTACACTGGTAAAATTAATATATTAACTTTTCTTAAAGGAATGACTATTCCATGTAGCAGCCCTGCAGGCTGCTATTTGACCTGGAAACCAAAATACCAGAGACATTGGGCTGGTAAAAGGCATCTAAAAATTGTTAGACCAAACTGTGGGTACCTTCTGAAGCACATGAGTTCTGAGCTTACCCTTTTTTTTTTTTGCTCATTGTTTAATGCATGCACAGGTCTGCAGTTATTTCATCTATCCATCTAATGTAGACTTGAAAAACTCAGTCTTGAAAAGGGATGGAGTCAGAAATGTCTTCGTGAGTCACAGGGTGGATTTCAGGTTGGAATGGAAGCCTCCCACTGACTCCAGCTATGGGTGTTGTGTAAAGTAGTTCTATGATCCCAGCTCCCAAAGGAGAAGATGGCCCTGGTGGAGGTCCTGTGGAAGGTACCTGTGAGGCTGCCTTTTGAGTGTCCCTTCACGGGCCTTGGCATTGAAGTGCACTAGGTTAGGTCAGGGCGGGTAGCAATGTAAAGCCTTATCCATCGGGGGGGCTGGGGACACCGAAAGTTAGACAGACTAGGGTTGTATGAATGCCATTGGGGCTGCTGAGCAGCCCACTGTCGGACAGAAGCAAAGCTACTTTCCTTTGGGCTGTGAGTTCTGTGTTGTCCCTTGGAACAGCTCGCCTTCCACCTTCTTACCAGGGGTGAGTCTTGGATCACATCATATTCACTGACCCTGATTTAGATATTAAAGGAATGAGTGGGAAGGGAGTTGGCCCACAGTGAGACTCAACTAGATAGGCCAGCCTCCGAAGGGGATAATTAGGGGTTGAAGTAAGCCTGAATGTGGCAGAATGCCGTTCTAGGGCCCACTATTTTTAAGGGCTCAGTGTTCTGGGGCCCCTAAAAATAGAACGTGGACCTGGAACGCTGCGTTCCGGGGCCCAACATTGAAAAATAGTAGGCGCTGGAATGTAGCATTCCGCTTCCACATTCTATATTTAGGGGCCCAAATGCTGGGCTCCTAAAAAAAAAAGCAGGCCCCGGGCCGGCATTCCACTGCGTTCCAGCAGGCCAGGCCAGGGACAGTGACCAGAGGTGTTGCTGGGGGGCTCAAGCCCCACCCCAAATCCCTCCCTTTCCAACCCCTGCCCCAACCTGGGGCCTGCTGCCTCTGGCCCAGCCACACTGCTGCCCTGACCTAGGGCCTACACCCCCTCAGCCACACTGCCGAGGATGAGTGTGGGGGTGGCCCACTTGCACTGGGGGAGGTATAGGGGGCAGGGAGTGGGGCCCACCCAAATGGGAGGAGGGCCCCCGGTACAGGAGCGTTCCAAGGCCCCCCAATTTATGCTTTAACCCCTGGGGATGATTGATTGTGGCTTTTTGTCCAGCTGTTTCCTGAGCAGGAATTTGTTTATGCAGTAGCACCCCAAGGATGCTAGCAGAAACTTATAGCGAGGTTTTTCCTGTCCTGAAAAGTGGGGGATGGATGCAGATACAGGAGAGGGGATAAGGCTGATGGTTGGAACAACTTTTTAGTGCCACAGTTTGTCTTCCTTATTTAATCCATTGCCAACAGCTCCTCTACTGAGCCAGTGCAATTCCTCCTCTTATTGTTATCTTCCTGCAGTCCATCTCCCATTGTTAAAGTGTTTCTCTGGCATCCTTAAACAACACCTGCCATTTTACGTCCTACACTATCAGCAGTATCATGCTAACCCATGCCTCCCGTCCACTCTAACGCAACGGATTACCCCTCTGGCAAATGCTGATCAAACTAGTTTGTGATCAGCAAACCAGAAGCATGGCTGAAACTCTACTCTCTGCACTAAGGTTGTACATCCCATCACTCTGCTTGCCCCAATCGACAGGACTGTCTGTGTCTGTGCATTCACCCCTATTGTATCAGTGCTGTTCTGCTTATAGGGATGTGTCCCCTTATTTGACGTCATGCCTCGATTTTTCTTATGCACCCTGCTGTCCATTGCTACTTCCACTGTGCATTCCTTACAATGCCCACAGGCTCCTCCGAGTTCAATGCATGTTGAATTACTGTTCATCTCTTTCTCCCAATGTCTTCATACTCATAACTGTGAGGCCCAATATTACCCATGTGCACATCTGTCAGGCTTCATATTCCTCAGCCGTTTCCAGGGTTACATAAAATTCCGAGTGTTTATGACATTACCAGCAACTCTGTCCCCTCTTCCCCCCAGAGTCCAAGTCATTGCCTCTCTTTATGAGGACTGATATTTGGACTGTAAATATTTTAGAATCTCATCAGTGATCATGTCTGTATGTGTGCATGCATTCTTATTTAGCAACAGATGTCGTTGGTGCTCTCTCCATAAGAAACACTGCACATTTGCTTGATCTTTCCTGCTCTCCTCACCCTTTGCATGTGTGTCTCTGTAAAGGGCTGACAGTTTCTGCTGGAGAGTAGGGAGTTGACAATCTGAACAACAAAGCCACGCAGGGGATATGACATGAGTTCCTCAACTCATGAAGGAACCTGCGAGCCTCAGCTTAAAGGAAAGTCCTGTGATGGAGTCTTCATTAAAAACTCCCTCCTCTAGCCCAAGGCACTGCATGATCTTTATTGATTCACATTCATCTAGGTCCTCCCATTCAGCAGTGAAGTGTGCAGGGCTAATCCTAATCCCCAGGAAAGTTAATATTGAATTGACCAACATAGGTCCTGTTAGCACCATGAGGCAGGAGAGATTTGTTAGCAGAGATAGAAGCCTTGCAGGGTAGGTTCACACTTCAGTTCAAGGCATTATTGTAGAAAGGGTAGAGACTAACTTTAATTCATACTTTACACTAATTTAACTAGTGTAGGAAATAATAGTATAATGAAAACATAGCAACATGGGCTAGCAACCCCAATATGTACCCAGGGTCCCTAGGAGACTTGTACTCTGGCTGCCAGCCTGTGCTTGAAGCTCATGCTACCATGTGTTCACTGCCACTTGTTACCTGGACTAGTGAGATTAAAAGGAGGTCGTGTTTGCCTGTCTTTCCAGCAGCCCTGCCTTTGCATGCAGTCAAAACATACCTTTAGGGAAAGAGAGGAAAATCCTAGTTTATGCAAGTGAAGGGCAGTTAATACACTCAGTCCCCTTCCACATTGCACTCCTGTCACTTGATGAGTTTACGCCTGTCTTGCAACCGAGCCACATATATGAAAACCAGCCTCACTGGACGATATGTTCAGTCCCCATCCACATTGCACTCTTGTCACTCAATGAGTTTGTGCCTGTCTTGAAATTCAGCAGCATATATGAAAACCAGCCTCACTGGAATTTTCTCTTGTGAGAGCCATTCTCAGACGCAATGACTATGCTAAGCATATTTCATATATTTTAATTTCTAAGAAAATTCTAATCTTCTCTATAACCTAAATTTTTGTAAACTCTCAGTTTAAACAGAAGTTACTTCCATTAACATGAAAGGGATCATAATATGAGCAGAAACATTAGAGCATTATAAGTGTTGCCTAGGGGTAATGAATGGCTATTCTGGTTTAAAGAATTACAGTAACCTTTAAACAAATTTCAGCATATGAGATCAGTGATTATAACCATCCACATGTTTGGGTTCTAGTGATGTAAGGAAGAATCAGTCAAGCTTTTTTCTTATTGTTACTGTTTTGATACCAGCCCACATTTGATTCTTCATTAGATAGAAACCTTTCTATAGTAAAGGCTGAAACAACAGAAAGCCCCGCTCTGCCTCAACTATGGTAGTGTTAGCACTTAGCCATAATGACCTGGATTTTTGGACCACACTCCCTTCAGAAAATTATTAGCAAATGAGGTCAGCCCACAAACTTGCCTCTAAAAGATTTAGCTAGGGCAGAGCCTGGAAATTCAGCAACATATATAGGTTTTGCCAGTTTTGCTAATTATCTTCATGCTTTTGAAAATGCTCTTGAAGAGCAAGGTCTTTGTCCTCCAATTTTGTGATGTGAAGGCTTTCACTAAGCACATTGAGCTTTTCTTAGATGCATGCCTATCAGGGAGTCACTCACTAGCAAATTAGCAATGAACCAGTGGTCCCTTTTCATGCTTCTTAGTTTCAAGGCCAGTTTTTGACAATCTAGGTATATCTAGGACTCAGTACTTAATCTTGGCCTGTGCTTCACCAGGTAAAGCTGCCTGGTGAAGATGTAGTTTACACAAGCAAAAGAGTTCATTGTTATAGTTTATATCAGTACTCCAAACAAAATAAGCTGTACAAGAAAAAACTTTTCGATTGTATAATCAGAGGTGTTGTTGGCTCCGCATTTATGGAGCCCGAGTCCTGGGCCCGAGCTCTGGGTCTTTTCCTGGGCCAGGGGTGCTCCTGTGTATAACTGTCTATGCTAGGGCTTTTACGGGTATAAAAATGTCATAAGGAATATACGTCTAACTGACATCATTATACCATCAGAAGTTTCTAGTGTAGCTCTGGCCTTCCTTAGGAGTACAGATGACTGAAGCTGGTGGAACCTCTTAAGTAAAAAGTACTCACTCAAGAAAGAATTTGCAATATCAGGTTCCTAATCTGCATATGCAGACACTGACTGGGATTTTCAAAGGAGCAGAAGACATTTAGAAGCCAAATGTTCACTGAATTTAAATGAAGTTATGTGACTAACTCCGTATGGCTTTTCTGAAACTCTCACCTAGCCCAAGTTGCATGAGCAATAGCCAAAGATCCCTGTGGCCAGCTGGATGTATTTGGATGCCTAAGGGGTCTGCTAATGTGGCCCTTGATGGTTGCTTTCTTTTATGTCAGTGTAGTACCTCTTTATTTATGACTTCTGTGGGCACTGCTTAGGCTGATCTATGGAGCCACTGTGAGATATTTTGAGGCACAGTGAGATATTTTAAAAACATCTCACTACTCTGGAATTATACATAGTGTGCTAGATGTATATTAGTCACTCTGAAAGGGAGTGATTTCAATGAAGGGAAAAACATTTCAGCCTGTCAGAGCCTTTTCACTTGCTTTCTGTCAGGCAGCTATTGTCACTCCCCTTTCTCAGTTACTCGTTTTACTCCTCCTGAGCTCTGCCTTTATTTTATTTTTTCTTAAACACGAAATAAAAAAAGGCCTTAATGGATCCCCATAGACACTCATCAGTTCTCAGAAAGAAATTGCATTTTAAAAGTATGCAATAAAACCTCTTTAAACTGGATTATTTCCAACAGGATTATATTTTAGGAGACTATCTCATGAACACGAGTAACTCCTTTTAGAGGTGTTATGCTCTAAACAAAAGACCCTGACCTGATTTATGCCAGTGCTAATCAGGAGTAACTCCAATGTAGTCAGACCAGCTTGGAAATTGGAATTAGGCCTAGCAAACACAAAAGAGATGTTTCAAAAAGGAAAAAAAGAAGCCCAGGCACCATCTTGGAGAAGCCAGCACAAATGAGTTCATAAAATGCAAAGCAAATGAGTTGTATAAACCAACAGTGTGGTATGAGAGATTTTCACTTAGAGAGAAACTATCATAAATCACTCCATGCTCATTTTTGCTCTACCACTTATGAGAATATTTTTCATATCATACAACTTGCTGCTCTGCTTTCACCACATAGATAGGTGTTTGTATGCACAGCATCTTTGCACAATACTACTCTTCCACGACAATGTCAGCTATTTCTATAGTTGGTTTTTTTTTTTGGTCAAATTAGGCTGATTACAATGCAGATGCATAGCAATCACAATATGGTTTTGCTTTTCAGTCTGCATTATCACTGATTTATACAATCCAAAGCTAACTACATCTTGATTTACTTAGAGCATCCTTTCAATGGTCTTAATACACGTTCTGTTGGAATGCAAGTATGAGAAATACAATGTACTAGCACTGTGACTTTTCCTCAGTGTAGTTTGTAATTACATTGTAATTACACTGTGGTTTTCACTAGATACTTACAGTTAGCCATATTCCGAGGTCAACCTGTTTATTATCTTGAGAAAATGTGAGCAACTAGTGTTTTGCTTAGGCTGCTAAGTGTTATGACCTCTTAGTCTTGCAAGGCTGCTGAGATTGTGTACAAGACTAAATGGCAGCTTGGTGTTCATGAAGTTCTCTTGGACTGAATTGCAGATGTTTTCTGTACAGGTGGTTACTCAGGTCATCCCAAATGAGAGTTGGCACAACCTTGTTTCTGTTATGAATCATGCATGTATTTTCTTTATGGTACCTTTCAAAGAGAAGCTATTTTAAAAAGTTTTCTTTAGTTTAAAATTTGGGCTTATTTATACTATGTCTCATGGTCCTCTGCCTGCAGAGCCAGGTTACCTGTCTCTGCCTGGCTCTTCTCCACAAATTCTCCCTGTAGCAAGGGACTGGCCTCCCACGGAGCCTGGGGCTGAGGAAGAGCCTGAATGCCCCCCTGATCAGGCTGAGGAACTGCCAGGCCCAGGCCCTGAAAGCAGAAGGGGCAGGGCCCAACTAGGAAGGGCAAGTATAAAGCCCAAGCCAGCAGCTCAGTTGGTGTTGAGCTGCCAAAGGGGAAGGACATGCCTGCCCAGAGGCAGTGAACCGGAGGAGGCCAGACCCCAACCCAAAGGCTGACCCCATTATCCCTGGTCGGCCAGACCTATGGCCCATCCAGCCTCCCTTGGCTAGCGACTGGGAGGGGAACCCTGAGGCTGCAGACTGGGGAGGGCACCCCAAGGCCTGCTGGGGCTGTGGGCAGTTGCCCTGTGCTGAGGCCGACCTGAAGCTAGGGGAAGCAGAAGACGCCAAGGCCTACAGCTCCTGTGACTTAGAGGAGCTCCTGTCAGCTGAGGAAGAGCCATTGGCAGTGTACAGACCCCAGGACCTGGTGCAGTTGCCCCTTGCCAACGGCCTGGAGGAATTCCCAGACCTACCACCCGTGGACTTAGAGGGTTTCAGTGGGATCCCACAGGCAGTCTACCTGGGAGACACTGACACCTGCTAGCCTTTGTGGAACCAGGTGTCCGGGCCTTGGGGTGGGAGGAAGAAGCCCAGGGAGAGTGGATTGCTGTGTGACCGCTCGTGTCGGTGCATTGTGGCTGGAGTCCTGCTGGCCCAGTGACTGAACTCACAGTCACTGGTAGGGCCCTGGGCTGGGATGCAGTGGAGATGGGTGGGCTTGTGTCCCAGTCCTCACCCCCAGTTTCTTGTCTGACCACGCAGAGTGACTGACCACTGTGCCTGACACTGTGGGACTCCCGTGATCCCCATGCCCCTTAGGGCTAGGGGCTATTGACTCTGTGTTTGCCTGCCCCACCTAGGGGCTGGGGATATTGACTATGCTTACCTGTCCCACCTAGAGGCAGGGCTATTGATTCGAAGTGTCACTCTAAGAGGAGTGCAGTGGGGAGGGAGGGGGGTCTGACTGCCTGGAAGGGGACAAGACAAGACCAATTCCTCCGAGCTACCATCAGGAGGCCCCCTCCAGGCAGACTGGGCCCATCCTGGATGCTTACATCCCCAGAGACCAGGTGTTAGAGGAGAGGCACCGCCTGGGTCTCAGTGTGCCCAGTATGTGTGTGGGGTCTCCATCCGGGAGGAGCAGTTGGCCTGGTTGGGCCTTATTTTACCCCTTATCCCCCATTGTAGCAGTCATTACTTTGTTTTCTCCTTTAAGAATTGAACTTACTTTCCCAAAGGCATCTCCTTCCTCTCCCTTTCATCTCAACCAGCCCCAGTGGCAGTCTTTATGAGAAGGACTTTAACTCCTCATTAACTGAAGCGCAAGTGTAATGCTCTGTACCTTGTCACTGTTGGAAAAGCACCCGGTCTGATGACTGTAAATGGTTCACAGTGACCGTGATGCCACATCCTACTTTAGCGTCATGTGCCGTAACCCCTTCTGGTTTCACTGAATGCACAATTAGAACTAGAGCAAGGCTGCTGTGCTCCCCCCCCCCCCCATGCCACCTGGCAATGAAAGAGGACTAGGGCTGGGGAGAGAGAGGATAATCTTCTGGAGCATGACTGTGCGGGAAAACAGGGGACTGTCTTTTTGTTCAGTGTTCATACAGCCCCTAGCACTGTGGGGCTCTAAGCCATTGGCTTGGCATTATGATAATGCAAACAGTAAATAACAACAATGAACGTGCATGCACACACACATGCCTTTTAAAGAGCCTGGTGTTCCTGTATTGTAGGTGTTCCAGCACTTACTGAGCCGTTTGTTTTTCAAAACCATGGCATGTCTGGTGTGTAACAGTACACTGAGGATTTCTTTGTTTGCCCTCAGAGGTTTATATCTTCAGGGACTTGTCTCTTTGGTGGAAGCAAGCTGAAAGGACACTCATTCAGTTGGTAAAAAGAAATAACTTCAAATGAAGGTGAAGATTTTTGTTTAGTTTTTGGAAACATCTTCCCATGGGTTTTCAAGGGAGCTGGACAAAACTGGGGCTGCCACTGGGAGGGAAAGTGGAGGAAGGTATGGGATATGGTTAGTTCAGCACTGGAAAATGGACAGCTCCTGCACAGGGCTTTCCTGCTGACAGGAAATCCTCAGCTTGCATTCCAAGAAAGTTCACAAAAAGCCAGCTCCGTGTGTGTGTGTGTGTGTGTGTGTGTGTGTGTGTGTGTGTGTGTGAGAGAGAGAGAGAGAGAGGTTTTTATGCTTGCCTTGCTTTGTGCTGTGGTAGCTATAGGCTTATGCAGTTCCATAGGACTCAACTAGGATGCTTCTCTCTAACAGCCCTATGCCAGGTGACAGGGCAGGTACCCCAGCAAACCTGGTCCTGTCCCTCTGAGCCTCATCTTGACCCTCTCTTCTGTGTCTTCACCTCAGTATGCCTCTGTTTCCTTGCCTGGGTGCATTAGTATTTACCTACCTCTGCATGAGCATTATGTGTAGAAGTCTTTGCTCCCAGGATGGTCCCGTGGAGTCCCCTTTTGGGAGGGATGGCAGCAATCACACAATTGCAGCATGTGTTTGTGTTTGCAGTTTGATTTACACACTAATCTTCCTGCTTCTACCAGTTCATGGTTGTTTTGTCATGCATGCACGTGCCCCAGCAACCATCCACATCTTGGCTGCAGAGGCCAGAACTGTTACATCATGTAATCTAGAGACTCTCAACTAAATATCCAAGGAGAACAAGTATGTTTCAGTGGAGAAGAGACACCTGGTTGGCTCCAGGAGGAGAGGGGCAGTGATAGCAAAGCACAAGAGAGGCTGTTAGATAAAGAATGTAAACGTTGCCTCAGTGGGAGCTCTCATGTTTAACACAAGTTAGAATGAAGAGGGAACCTGTCAACACACAGACTCCAGGAGGAAGCATCAGAGTAAGCACTGATCCCTCTCTGTTCTCTGAGGAGCATTTATTAATCGACAGACCAGCTCCAAGCTGCTCTGAGGCCTAGGCATGCTGGAAAAATGCCAAGACTTGTAGCCTTATCACCTCATGAGAGGTGAGTGAGATTTCTGAGATTCAGGTCAGGCCATTGTGTTTGCACCTGGGTTCTTGGCAGTTCCTGTTAGCTTAGGATCATCCTGTGAAACTCATGTTTTCTAGCCATCCTCATCACTGTTTACTTTCCAGCAGCAGCTAGACACTTCCACTGAGGTGGGGTCACGGGGGTGGGTGCTGCACATACATGTAGTGAGAGACAGTTGCTGCCCTGAAGAGCTGATCCTGCCTAGGCAAGAAATTGTGTCACTGAGAGATTAAAGCCAGGAAAGGTGTACAGAGCGTCTCAGTGTCAGTTCAGTACCTTAAACCTAGGACCATTTTCCCACTCTGCTGGCTTGGCAGGTTGGGTCTGTTCTAAGTTTCTCTTGGGGAAAGCTGGCTGGGGGAGAGGAGAAGATAAATGTGAGGATAGTTCAGGACAGGGTCTGTCTAGGAATGGGAAACTTGTGGGATGCTGTTGATCCTATCAGGCCTGGTATTGCAAGGGGTGCCAGAGGGAGGTCAAATGAAGCTAGCCCTGTAATCCTGACAGAGCTGTCTACCTTTGCAACTTCCTCTCTCTCTCTTTGCTGTTTAACCTCCCAGTGACTGGCCTACTCTACCATCTTCCTTCCTTGAGCAGCTCTCAGTGTGCTGGGGTGGGAGGGTAGTAACATGTTGTCAATGTTAAACAGTGCTTCTACCAAACCGTTCCTCCTCAGCCTATGTTGTGTCCCAGGGGTACATGTGTGTGAGGAAGTAAGGGGCTGGGAAATCTATTCTTCTGTTTAAACAGAGTCTTCCTTACAAACACAGGCAGGGAGGGAGTGCTGCTTGGCAAACAAACATATTAAGCAGCTCTTTGTAGGAAATGTTTGTTCTTTGTGTCTGGCAAAAAAATGACTCTGTTGTTTCTGGAAGGGCTTATCACCTTTCACTGACAGCCTGATGAGTAGGTGAGACTTTTTGCATGGTGGTGGTTTGAGGTACTTCCCCTGGAAACATCTTTGGAAAAACCTGCTGTCTGTACAATATGAGGCATATCTAAGGGCAGTGACTGTGCCAACGAAGCAACCTACAAGTGCAAAGTGATGGAGGGGAGGGAGTTTGGTGAGATCCAATTGGCAAGGGTGTGATCTGGTTAGGGATTTCCAGTCTCAGTTTTGTGATCACTCTGCTCTTTCCATGTGGCTAGATGGGATGGGTGGGTCCTTCTTAGATCCCATCTGATTTAGGAAGTGGCTAGAGATTGAGACTCTGGCGTAAGTGTCCGGAGAAGGGGTGACTTCATCTAAGAGATGCTGATCTCCCTAATCTTCCCTTCAAACTGATGGTAGAGTTATAAAAGAGATTCTTGTCCTCTCCCAGCATTTCACTGAAGCAGTGCGCTTTCAGCAAAGTTGGAATCTGCTCCCTTTGGTTATTTCCCAAAACCTGAGTCAGGCCATGCAGGATGGCTCAATCTGATTCTTCTTGTAAAGAGACAGAAAGTTATTTATTGAGAGCAGTTTGGCGACTGATTGCTGGCCCTGTTTATTGCTGCTGGATTTGCAGATGTGCCTACATACATATATCTCCACATTATCCTAACTCTGGAATCTGGCTGCAGTACCAGCACATATGGTATTGTTACAGTGCTGGATTTGAGATGCCACATACTAGAGAAATGTGCTTTGCTTTGGTACTGCTGTATTCTTCCCATTCCTCCCTGTGTCTTGCAAGAGGGCAGGAGGAAGCACGTGTGGGGAGCAGGCAGGGCCGTCCCTAGAGGGACACGGGGTCCCGGGTGAATCACCCTCTGTGGGGCCCCCACTCAGCCCCCCGTCTACACTGGGGGGCAGGGCTGGCTGGCCCAGAGGGGCAGGGCAGGCCTGCTTTGCCCCTGAACTGGCCATTCCATGCCCAGGGGATGGGGGCAAGCTGTCCAAAAGTGGCAGCCGGGTTCAGAACTCTTGCTGTCCCCCTCTGCCCCTGGCCATGCATGCTCCCTTTGGCTTTGTGCCGGAGGCAGTGGGGAGGGGGCAGGAGGGAGCGCTGTGTGGGGGGGCAGCGGTACAGGCCCTAGGCTGCCTCCCACCCCCTCCCTGCTGCCTCCAACACAGAGCCGAAAGCAGTGCGCATGGCCACGGGGAAGAGGGCGGAGAGCGAGAGTGCTAAATCCAGCTGCCGCTTTTCGCTGGCTCGCCCCATCACCCAGATGGGGAATAGCTGGCCAGGGGAAGGGGGAGACAAGGGTTCAGGCCCCATGCTGCCCTGGTCATGGCAGGACAGCACATGGCCCATGGAACCGCGGGGCCCGGGCCATCGCCCCTTTTGCCTCCCCCAGGATGGCCCTGGGAGCAGGTAGCCTCAGGCTATGTCTACACTGACAGTGGCAATTTCGCTGCCATCAGTTCTCCCTTCTGGAGCAGTTCATGGTGAGTATGAACTCACTGCATCACTCCCACAAGTCAGCTCCAGAGGTCGTGGGGGTCAGGGGGCATAGGGAAGTCCCTTGCGGTTGGCTTTTTGCTGATGTGTAGTGGTGGCTTTAAAAGTCCTGCTAGTTACGCGAGGAATTTTGTGTTCCTTGTGTAACTGGTGGTCAACTGCTGCCAAATTTGCCCTAAGTATAGACTAGGGCTCTTTGTTAATCTCAGAGGCCCATTCAGGTGAACTGCTGCTGCTCACACTGACTGTAAAGGTGCCTGCTGTGTGACAGGTGAAAAGTGGGGTTACAATGAACCAGCTGCTGTGTGGAATTACTGAAGAACTGGTGTGGTTGCACTGAATGTGTCTTAGAAGTTATTTAGCTTTGTTGTGATTTGAACTCATTGGTTGGCTTTTAGAATTCAAATAAAACACTTGGCACTTCTAGAGCACATTTCCTCACAGCCTCACAAAGCACATTAATTAAGCTTCCCGATGAGCCCAGTGCTGTCTTATTTCATGTTGTTCTCTTTAGAACTTCTGTTTGTGGCTGGGAGGGTGAAGGCCTTGGTTTAACAACAGGGTAGGCTGTATGAGATCACTTTGTACTCATTCCATCTATGGACCTTGTCCAGTCTTGGTCACCAAGAAAGGGGAAACAGTAAGAACATCTTAGCCAATAGGGACAAAAAAGGCAAAGGAAGAAAGGTAACCTCAAAGGCAGAGAGTTCCAGGCTGTTCAGGGGTTTTCCATGATAGAAGACGGGGGAGGAGGGATGAAGTCTGGCACTCTTCTGTAACCATTTTGGCTACCAGATGCTGCAGAGTGGAAGGATGGTCTGGTGGTTGAGATAATGGTTCTGGGTTCAATTTCTGTCTCTAAACCAGACTGACTATGTCATGTTGGGCAAGTCATATTATCTAAGTACCTTACATTCTCCATCTGAAACAGGGGACTTTTTCTACTCAGACTGTAAACTCTTCAGAGCTGCAACTCTCTTTGAACTGTGAACTTTTCTGTGACCTCCTGGTAACACTGATTTCTGGAACTGATTCATTTGGGTTTTTCATTGAGATAGCAGTCAAAGATGAGGTTGGGACCTTTGTGTTTCTAGAGACTTGTGTGCCCCTGCTTTTACTACTGTGTGGGTTACTCAGACGTTAAATCAGGGTATACGGGATTGAGTGGAGCTTTCAGAGCAGGAGTTCCTTTCCAGAGAAAGGCATCAGGAAAATACATGGCTGGGTGGAGTCCTGGCCCCTGCTTTCTCACTCCTTGGCTGGTATAGTCAGCAGAGGGGAATTTGACTTGCTACTGATATAAGCCAGCAAATAATCAGCCACAGTTCCTTCCCTGGTTGCAGGGTAGGTGTAGTGCAATATTGCCCAGATTACTAATTTAATTCCCATGTTTCTAATGGCGCCCTGCTCCAAGAAAGCTCCAGTCACACTCCAAGCCCCTACCACTCATGACAGCAACATGAGATGCCTCCCACAGCAAATTGGCTCTCTTATGTGCTTAGTTCAGCAGTGAAATTTTCACTAATGTCACCATTTACAATGTCATAACTGCATCACCACTAACATCCTATTACCGTGAATGAACCAGATCACATCTCTCTGAGGTATTGTTTCAGGTCCTCTGCAGACTGCACTGCATTGGTTTACACCTGTTGCATGATCTGAATGTTACTTGGGCTGGAGAGTTTCCTAAAACTTGGAAGCTGAACTTCTGATGGTCAAGATGACAGCTTCTTTGGATGGCTGTTATGGCCCAGTAAATTCCTAATCCACTAAGAAGCTGACTGAAATCCTTGCATCAATTCACACAGACCACTGAATAGAAGAGAATGGTTTATGGTCGCTGCAGGCATCTAAGATGTCTTTGTACTAGAGACTCGGAAGTGAATGTCTTCCTATCTCATATCCGGTCTTTCTGAGACCTCCAGTTTTTATTCCCATTTCCTTACAATGTTATTGAACTGCATGTCAAAGTTCAGGCTGCACCACTTCTCGGATGAAATAAATGTATTGTGTAGTCAACTGGTAACACATTACAGACTTTGGGGCAATTTTCTCTCATGCAGTTGGTTTCTCAGAGCTACACCCTGAGTTTGCAAGTTTCAAGGAGAATTATTCTGCAGAATTTTATTGCTGCTGTGCTCTTGTGATAAAGCAGATGGGAAGCTGCAAAATATAGTCATGGATCCTGACTAACAAAATATACCAGTCTGGCTGTAGAAGCGAAGATATTTTCAGGAAATATGTCACTTTCACACTTCTTCTGAAATTTACTAAAGTGTTCTAATTTTTTGCATCCTGTGTGGATCTGAGTTGATTCCGTGTGCCTTGGCTGTTGCATAGTATTTTATAATGCTGTGCCTTCATTTTCGTTTCACAAGAAGCAGCTGAAATAAAAGTCTGACCCAGGTTCCCTAAACCACCACTACTATTGGTACAAACAGAAGGTCATCTTTGTGCCTCTCAGAGAGCATCTGCACTGTAATGAGAGACCTGCAGCATAGCCACAGCAGGCTCAGGTCAGCTGAGTCGGGCTTGCAGGGCTTGGGCTGCAGGGCTATAAAATTGCACTGTAGATGTTCACACCTCAGCCTGTCTACATTGCAGTTCTATAGTCCAACAGCCCAAGCTCCATATGCTTGCATGTTTGGGTGTGGGGGTGGTGTAGACATCACCTTGTTTGGAAAAGATAAGAGTTTGGAATCTGAGCTACTCTTTCCTACTGACAATCCATCCAGAGCCGGGTTGAGGCAAATTAGTGGAGTTGGGCAGATTCTGTTTCTGTGAAACCACACTGCCTTTCTCTGCAATTCTGCAGATCTCTCAAGCTAAACACAGTTGGGCTGGATCAGTTTGAGCATGAGAGATCTCCAAGGAAATCTGGGGATGCCACAAGGATCAGTGTAGAGCTGATCAGTAGCTTGTACTTGGTGCTAGATCTGTACTAAATCAATGTTCAACATGGGGGTTGGCACAGACAAAAGAAGAAGCAACTTGTAAAGCTGATTTTTGTTTTATATTTTTTTTATTTTTGTTGCAAAACTTTAAAAATGAATCCAATTTGTAGCATTTTATGAATCTTTTCACTCAAAATCTGGGCCCTTTTCCAGTAAAAATGAGCCCTTTTGTGAGCAAAAAGATAAGCACCTTCCAAACAAAAGCTGGCTTTGAAATTCAACATTTTTTTATGTTTGGAATTTCATGTGTCTGATGGGAAATATCAATTTCATTCTATTTTGTAGCAAAGTGAGGTTGAAGGAGGTTCAAATTACCTAGAATGAATCAGTGAACCAGTTTAAGACCATATTGCATACAAAAAAACTGTCAGTAGTTTGTTGCACAGCTTTTATAGTAGACCATACTCTGCTAGAAGTGTCCTCTTCCATGCCCATTCAGTGGGATTTGGGGACATAAATTGGTGTTTCTTTGACTGCAGCAAACCTATACTATCATATATGTTAGGTGAGGATCTGGCCCACTATTTATCCTTGCTGGTCTAAACTCTTGCATTGTTGAGATGTCTTACACCTTTCACCCAGAGGTAGCTGCTGCATTTCACAGGTTGAATTATCCTTAGCTGTAGCTTATGTGATAGCAAGTACCCTTGAAACCACTTAGGATGAAAGAGACTCTGTCATAATCATTTGTACAGTGGGGACCCGTTAATGTGTGACTGGTTTGCACATGGATCCGGTTAACGCGCACTCCAGTCATATCCTCCAAAGCCACTAAGTTAACAGGTGGGACTTAGTAATGCACAGTATATAAAAGCGGAAGTTGGCCTGGGCAGGAAAACACATGGAGTGGCAGTAATGGTGCTAGTGTCTCCGGTGCCCCCCTGCAAGTGCAGCAGATGCCAGCACAGACGAGTGAAGTCGGAGTGTGCTGCAACAGTGTGCTCCTCATTTTGGTTCTCCTCAAGCATTGGCACCCCTTCGATGCTTACCCGGCTTACTGGGTTGCGCCGGCCCTAGGGGTGAGCTACCAACCTAATGAGTCCCACACGCTGTCTAACAGTGGAAGTTGGCCTGGGTGCAGAAACAGGTGGAGTGAGCTTTATTAGTGCTGCGCTGTATTTATTTATTTATTTATTTATTTTATTTTTTCACCGTGATTGCGTTTACACGTGGTCCATTTAATGCGTGGTCATGGCGGCTTGTCCCCTAACACCCATGCGTTAATGGGTCCCCACTGTATTTTGATCCCACTTGGCAGCCAAGTCATGGACAAGAGCTCCATTGTGATAAGTGCTACATACACTTATCTACCCTGTCTCCCAAGAGTTAACAATTTAAGGAGTCTTCTGTTTATAATGTAAATAGAGGAAGCCTTGTCCAGTGGTTAGAGTGCCAGCCTTGGCCTCAGGAAATACCCTGCTGTACCCCAAACTTCCTTGGTGACCCTGGCACCTCTGTGCCTAAGTTCCCTATCTGTAAAATGGAGTTTATAGATCTCCTGCACCTCAGAGAGTCTTGTGCAGATAAATACATTAAAGATTATGAGACACTCAGATACCATGGTGATGTGGGCTGAGTTCTTACATTGCATAATATATCCATGGATGGCTCAAGGAGTTCAGCTGGGAGGTTGTCAGTCTGGCACCCTTGAGTAGCATGACATTTGCTTGCCATTTTGGAAAGATTACATGAAAAGTTTGCTGAGCCCCCTGGAGTGAGAAGTTTCTCCATAAAAGGATTTCTCGCCCAGGGAAGCTAGCTGTGTGACTGGGTTCCATGTGTAAGCTAGCTCATTTTTCAGAATGCATAGCATTCTGACAAGCTGCGCCAGAGATGGGGGTTGCAAGTGGATTACTCTGAGTGGCATGCACACAGGAAGAGCTCCCAGGTCATTGGTGCTTTGAAGGGGCGAGCAGCTCCCAGGGACTGGTGACTTTCCTTTCAGACAGTGCAATGTAAAGCTGTTTGAAAGACATCTGGAATAATATTTGCTGCTCTGATTGGGGGTGGAAAGACAGGAGAACGAATGAGCATCTGCAGAGATGATCTTTAGCTTGCCTTCCACTTCCTCTTAACACTGGGCTGGTCTTGCCGTTGGTTGGGAGAGGAAAATAGGGTCAGGAGCCTGCAGTGTGCAGAAAGCACGTGTGTGTTCCTGTGTGTATGGTATGGAAGAGGGTCATTCTCAGCAGAGAAGAAGAACCCCACACAAGGTCTCTGCTGCATCGTGTGCGGGAGGTATGGGGGACTGGGTGGCCAGAACCTTCCATCTGCTCCGTAGCTCAAGTATACCTATACTCTGAGTTGCCACTTCTGGCGGTGTCCTGGAGTTTTGACCTTTGAAAACAAGGCAATCCGACAGTCTGTGTATGAAAGGCTACTTGATCTCTGCCACCCATGTTGTCCAGGTCACTCACCTTCTGTATTTCATTGAAGGAGCTAATTCAAAGAGGCAGAGTCCAGAGAGGGTCTGTAGCTGTGAAACTGCAAGACAAAGGCAAGTAAAAGTTAGAAAGGGAATACATTACTGCACCTTGCAGGAGGGACAGCTCCCTGGGGATGCTGCCAGCAGACTGAGCAGAAGGGGAGCTCAGAGTGCTGCCTGATTTGTCTGTGCATGTTCTTGGCTCTGTATAGCAGGGACTTTGAATGGTCCAGTGGATACAACACTAGAGACTTGTTTTCTGTTCCATGGTCTGCTACTGAGTCTCTGTGTAGCCTCAGATGGGTCCCACATTGCCACATTTTTTTCAGGGTGGAGACCTCTAATCTTCAATGGCCAATTTAGGACAACTTGGACTTAATGCTCTTAGGTGCTGAGCACCCCATTCTTCTTGCTTCCATTTAGAGCTGTTGGTGCTCAGCACCTTGGACAGTCATACCCTAGGAGTCCTAGGTAAGGACAATGAAGCACCCAGTATCAGGGGCCACTTCTGAAAATTTACCTCTCTTTGCCTGAGTTTCACCATCTCTCAATGGCTGGACTGGATGCTGCACTTTGAGAATAAAAGTGCTTCTGTCTGTCTCCAATCAGCCAAGGTTTTCTTCTCATGTGTCCTTTGAAGAAGGTATCATTGTAGAACCTCAGTGTAGCCATGTCAGCAGTAATTGTAGGCAATGTTGTGGAAGGGGGGGGATCAATGTCAGATCAACGCCCCCACACATCCCAGAAATTCATGTCTCCTCTGGACCAGATATCAATAAACACTACTAGCACTTAACAACGCATGCTGGGCATTTCTGTGTTCCTGCTCCATCTGAATGCCAGATTTGCAGTAGTGTGACACACACCATGCCCTTTAACAAACAAAGCTGGTGGCTTATTTCCATATTATTTTGTTTTCTTTAATAGCCCACACAATTGGCAGGCATCCAAAATGCTCTGGAGCCCTCTGGTTCAGAGCTGAGAAGTCAGCAGTTTGTCAGGCAGGCGCTAATGTTTGTCCTTAGCTGGCAGAAGGGGTGTGCTGACACACACTGGTTGTACTGACTTTGCCACTGTGGCTGGGCTGATGAGGATCAGGAAGATGTCTCTGAGGGTTCTGTTCTGGTGACGGAAAAGAGCCCTTGCCCTACTCCTCCCACCGCATCCCCTCTCTTTGCATTATAATCATTTTAGGCCACAGATAGGCACTGACCTGGAAACTAACACATTCATCCCCTATTGTCAACACAGGACCATAGAATGGCTGGCTTCATGCTGAAGACAGAGATGGTTGTGAAATTAGCTGGTGTCAGGGCTTCAGGCTGTGCAGGGCACATCTTACACTTCCTCTGCAGAGGTCAAGGAAAGAGGGCTTTGATGTGACCTTGCACAGAACATTTAATGTGTGCTCTCCAACCCCCTAGCAGCAGGGCTTCTTTTCTAATTATCTCACTTAATGCAGCAGCTACTGTCCAGGAGGGGAGAAAGAAATGCTGGAGAGGACTGGAGACATGGGAAATGGAGCGTCGTCTCTTCTGGGTCTTCAAGTCCGTTTAACCCTAGAGTCTCCTGTGCTGCTATGCCTCTGTCTCTGAGTCCTTGGTCACCATTGGGACTTAGCTCAGTCTCTATGACACTCAGCCACGTAACCCTCTCAGTTCTAGAAAATAGGAAGCTATTTCCATAGTCCTAACCCCTGGAAATCTTTCTATTCTATTCTCCAGTCTCCATATGCCAGAATTCCTTCTGCTCCATGCTTACCATGTCACCTTAAGAGCTTCTTCGGATCCCATTCAGAGGCTTGTCTCTGTATCCTGACCTTTGGAAAAGCCCACTTTCCTACAGTAGTAGTGGGAGGGTTCTGCCTATGTCCCTTCACGGGGTCTTGATTTGGAGGGGTCTCACTTGGTTGTCAGATGACCACAAATACCTGTTGTCGCTGTTGTGCTAAAAGGAAGAGGTTACTGTACAGAAAAGCCTGAGAATTTCTGCTCTAGCCGATAAGGCACTTTGTCCACACTGAAAGGAAGCTGTCCATGGATTTGATTTTTGTGACCTGTGTCAATCTGGTTTGAGGTGTGACACACATACCATGCTGATTGGATAGAATGATTTTATGGATTTGGGGTGCTGGGTGGTGAAGGCATGGAAAAATGTCCTTGCTTCCATTCATTCCTCACAACATGTTTGCAGAGAGCCTAGTTTTCTCCCACAAGTGGATGAGTGTCAGGGAGAAGGCCATAGCTGCACCCCTCCAAATCCTGTGTGCTTCCCACTTGAAGGTGGCTGGCTCTGGTAACACATGATTCCATCTGTATCGGAGCATTTTCTGGCAGCAGCTCTTTACAGTGCACCAGAATTGGCAGGTGGGTGCGGTGGGGATGGGGGGGGGGTTGTTTTGAGCTTGGAATGGCCAGGCTATTTGAAGGGCTGTGGGAATTCACAGATTGGCCTCTGATCCCCTTCATTTAGACCAGAGGTCTCAAACATGCGGCCCCTAAAGCTATTTCCTGCGGCCCACAATGACACGATTGTTACCGATATTTGCAATATCATTGTATTGAAAGGTTTCAGTGGTGCGGCCCTTGGGCTAACATACTAATCCTCTTGCAGCCCTCTACTAGTCCTCATGCAGCCCTCATGGTGGTTTGAGTTTGAGACACCTGATTTAGACCATGTCTACACTTACCCGCTTACAGCAGCATGGCTGTACCACTGTAAGAGCGCTTCTGTAGCTGTGTTATGCCACTTGGAGAGAGCTTTCCCATAGACATAATGAAACCAGCTCAACAAGTGGCATAAGCTGCATTGGTGGAAGAGTTCCAAAGGGGCAGCTGTGTTAGTTTAGCTCAGCAAAATAAGCAAGGAGTCCTGTGGCCCTTTAAAGACTAACTAATTTATTTATTGTAGGGGTTTCAAACTCAAATCACCTTGAGGGCTGCCTGACTACTAGTATGGGGTCACGTGGGGGCTAGTATGTTAGCCCCAGGGCTGCACAATGGAAACCTTTTCATGAAACAGTATTGCAAAGATCAGTAATGATAGTGTTGTTGCGAGCTGCAGGAAATAGCTTTGGGGCCACATGCGGCCCGCAGGCCACATGTCTAAGACCCCTGATTTATCACATGAGCTTTTCTCTCACAAAAGCTCATAGGATAAATAAATTTGTTAGTCTTTAAGTGCCAGAGGACTCTCCTTGCTCATTCTGCTGAACTCGACTAGCATGGCTACCGCTTTGGAACTTGGCAACATGCAACCCATTGATATGGCCCTGTTTAAGTGGCTGCTCCCCACACCCGCTGCCTGTCTCCCTCCAGGGTATGTGCTGCGCTAAATTCCTTTCATGGGAGCAGCTGTTTTGGCAGTTTCCTTGATCCTGTTAGGTATGACTCAGATCTTCAGCTACCTTCTCACAGATCTAAACAAACAAGGAGTCCCGTGGCACTTAAAGACTAACAAATTTATTTATCACATGAACTTTTGTGGGAGAAAATCCCACTTCTTCAGATGCTTTGAAGATGGGGGAACTTACAGAATGGGAGAAAAATAAATGCAGGGGAGTATGTCATGAGATCAGGTTTGCTGTTACAGTACAACTTGGTCCCATGACTTATGCTCCTCTGCATTTAATTTCCTCCTATTCTGTAAGTTCCCCTATCTTCAGAGCATCTGATGAAGTGGGATTTTCTCCCACGAAAGCTTATGTGATAAATAAATTTGTTAGTCTTTAAGTGCCAGAGGACTCTTTGCTTATGTTGGTAAGAGGACGTTAGTGCTGTGCACATGAGCACTTATCCTAGCAAATTTAATGTTGCACAGAGGGTGTTTTTTCACACCTCTGAGTGACAAAATGTGTGCTGTTGTGAGTGCTAGTGTAGACTTGGCCTAATTGCATTGTTGATAAAAGCCAAGCAAACACCATGGAATATGGGAAACGAATAAAAAGAGGGTAGAGACAAAGATGCAAGAGTAAGATGGGGCAGCCTAGATTGCCCTTCCATCGTTGCTGGGTTTTTTTAATTAGCTCTGTACCTAACCATAGGAGAGGCCACTTTCTGAGCCACGGTTCCTGATAGGTAATTACTTCATTTGATTCGGGAAGGGGTGGGAAAATTGAACTGTCCATGGGGATTTTCAAGACCTACCCATTTTCAGCTCATTTAGGGAAGGAAGAAATGTGTTAATGGAGCTATTTCTGCTGTGGAGCAGGCCAATTTGTTACCGAAGTGACACACTTCATTTTAATGAGAAGTAAATTCAATTTTATTTTTAACTTTTAAAATGGTTTGGGTGAATTGTGGGTCTTAAAGGGGCAGAGATCAATTCTGCTGGAGGGAGACTAACTCCTCCGCTTACCCTGGGGATGGGGATGGAGACCTGTGTCAAGAGGGTCCAGCTGGGATGTACAGCTCCAGGGCCTTGTTCCTGCCCCCTCCTGTGCCTATAACCTTGTGGTAGTGCCTTTGTGGATACACTTGGGCTCCACTGGGTAGGGAGCAGCACCCTGCAATGCTGGAACTTAGCAGTAACTTTGTCTGTGACTCCATCTACTGAGCAATACGCATGCTTGAGGGAGTCTCAGGTTAGTAGCTGCTGAACTTGTGATGGGATACCAATCCTGTAGCAGCTTGTCAGGGACAGACAGGAAGAAGTCGAGAGGCACACAGGCCTCCATGGGCTTGGCCCTGAGTTCTGCAGATTTCCCCAGACATGCAGATCTCAGACTGTAAATTCGTCAGGCAGGGACCATCTCTTTATTCTGCATTTGCTAAGTAGCAAGTGTGGGGCACTAGGGGTCCACAGCTAATCTTGTTTCTGGCAGTGACTTTTATGTGGTCTTGGCCATGTCATTGAACTTTTCTGAGCTTCAAAGTCTTGGCCTGAAAAATGGGGTGAATCACATTTACCTCCTACACAGTGTCTGCAAGATGGTGTGCATGTACAGAGTACCCCTGAAGTTGACGGCAGAGCTGGGATTAACAGGGTTTGTGACCACCTTCTCCATTCACTAGATATTTGTGCCCTATAGCATGGCTTTTGTTTCCTCCCCAAAACTCTGAAGTGTGAATATTTTTAGGCATCCAAAAAACAACAAAGTATTTTGCACGATATGTAGCATTTTTAATATGTTGAATATTTCTCCCATTCACGGCCCCAACCCTGCAGCCCATCTCTGTGTATTCTGTTCCTAGGCAAGATGCCTTTGGGGAGATGTCAAGGAGGAGTTTTTAATGGCAGCATAAGAAGAACTGACCTGCTTGGTCCCCAAGTGAGAATTCTGCTATGTACAGGTGTCAGGGGGAGGAGTTTGGAGGAAAGGTCTTTGATCCTGGTGTGCAAACCGCATTTGTGGCCATGGGAGTTGTGTCACAGCATGTAGCTGTGGAGTCCCTAGCATGAAGAAATCAGGTACACCCAGAGAGTGGATTTGCACCCTATCTAAGATTACCCCAAACAGAGTGCAAAACCACACACCTCCCTCAGTGGGCCAGCTGCTGGCTGTCTCAGGGGCTGTGTAGCTCATCCCAATCAGAATTTTAATAATGTTTTGCAGGCATCAATGATTGACTACTGCAGACCTCTTGGCAATTCTGGATACACCCATTGTCCTGGTGAGGAAACTGAGGCAGGGGTGCTCTATATCTGCCAGGCTGGTGAGTCATTGGCAGAGTAGCTAGTGTAACCCAGGAATCCTGACTCTCAGGTTCCTGCTCTAAAGACTAGACTAGACTCTCCTCTCCCGGGCACATTCTTAGCAAAGACTCCTTTAAACATGTTGCCTTTTCTTCTCTGAATCCTGCAAGTCCTCTGTCACTCTCCTCGACCTCATTGGTGCTGCACGTTCCTTTACAATCTCTGTCTCTTTGACTGTGCCCTTCCCCTGCCCTCCAGGCCAGTGTAGCATCTGTGCTCTTCTCACACCTCACACCAGTGCTTGGGATCTCATTAGCTGCCTCCATCTCCACTCCCTATTTATCTCAAAATTTTAAATGGCTTGTCTGATTTTTCGCTTGAAGGGAAATCTCTGCATGAGTTGTGCAGGGGCCTGACAGCTCCATGTGCCTGGGCCAGGGGGTTGCGGGGGCTCTTGGAGCCGACTGACTGCTTGAATCAAATCAGAGAGATGGAGAGGAGCTCAGTCACACCACGCTGGGGTCCCTTTGGAGAGGGTACCAGCACCACCTTCCTGCTTACCCCTTTTACCCATTAACTTTTCCCTAGCATTGGTATGCACAAGATGCATGTGATGGGGAGTTGGGTGAAGTTCACCTTTGGCATGGGTGGTGCCCAGTTTACTGCCAAGAGTTTAGGGGGAGAAAGTTGGGGTTTCAGTGGGATGAGACCAGCAGAGAGACCTCGGGAGCCATCATAGGCCTGGAAGTGGTCTTGAGAGGTCTTCTGGTCTAGTCCCCAGCACTCAAGGCAGGACGAAGTATAGAGTGACCATCACTGACAGGTGTTTGCCTAACTTGCTCTTAAAATTCTCCAGTGACAGAGATTTCACAACCTCCGTAGACAATTTATTCTTATGGTTAACCAACTTGACGGTTAATAAATTTTTACTAACATCCAACCTAAACTGCCCTTGTTGCAATTTAAACCCGTTGCTTCTTGTCCTATCCTCAGAGGTTAAAAAAGAATTTTTTTTCTCCCTCTTCCTTGTTACCAGCTTTTATGTACTTGAAAATTGTTATGGCCCTCCCCTTAGTGTTTTCTCTCCAGACTGAAAAAATTGGGTTTGTTTAATCTTCCCTCACATGTCATGTTCTCTTGACCTTTTGCTCTTCTCTGGACTTTCTCCAGTTTGTTCACTTCTGGAAATGCAGCACTCAGAGCTGCACACAGTACTTTAGGTGAGGACTAATCAGCATGGAGCAGAGTGGAGGAAATACTTCTCATGTCTTGCTTATAATACTCTTTCTAATACATAGTAGAACGAGGTTTGCTTTTCTTGCAACAGTGCATCATTGCTGACTCATATTTAGCTTGTGATCAACTGTAACCCCCAGATCTTTTTCTGCAGGACTGCTTCCTAAGCAGTCATTTCCCATTTTGTAGGTGTACAACTTATTGTTCCTTCCTAAGTAGAGTGCTTTGCATTTGTCTTTACTGAATTTCATCCTGTTTACTTGAGATCATTTCTCCAGTGTGTCCAGATCATTTTGAATTTTAATCCTCTCCTCCAGAGCACTTGCAACCCCTCCCAGCTTGGTATAACCCACAAACTCTATGGGTATGTCTATACTAGGGGCTTAAGTCAACTTAAGCAACTCATTGTCCCCATTTGGAGTTCATTATGACTTAACTCCTGCCCTTCAAGTGGACTTTAAGGGTTAAGGTGACTTTATTAAGTCAACTTAATGCAGGGGTAGGCAACCCCTGGCACGTGTGCTGACAATGGCACCCAAACCCATTCAAAGCAGCACGCAGCACCCTCTGCAGTACCACAGAAATTGCCCCTCTTGTTACCGAAAGCGACTCTGGGAGGCTTGCTTCAGGTGCAGCTGGAACACGGGGGGTCCTCCCATGTTTATGCCTCCATGTGACCCAGAAAAAAGTTGCATGGAGTGGCTCCTTGCTGTAGTGTGGTGCTCCCCAAAGGAGCCACTCTGGGCAGCTTCTTTCTGCAGCATGCCTGGGAACCCCTGAAAGGAGCCGCTTCTTTTTGTGGCATGCCTGGGGACCCTGGTCCCCAGGCAAACTGCCAAGATGAGCCACTCTGAGCAACTTCTTTCCGTGGCATGCCTGGGAAATGCTTTCACTCTAGCCATGGCCACTGCTGAATTTTCAGGTAGTTGCCACATTTCTTCAGCAGAGGGGCTGCCAGCGCTAGCTGATGGTCAGGGAGGAAGGACCAGCACAGGGGTCGGCAAATGTTGCTGACCCTGTCTTAATGCAATGTGCCAATTCAAGTCGATTTAATAAAGTCAATTTAGTGCAGTAAAGCCTTTTAAGTTAGTTTTATAAAGTCAACTTAAGCAAGGGGACCCATTTAAAGTCTACTTTAATGTGTCTGCTTTGTAAAGTTGAGTTAAACAAATGGGTCCTCACTAAGTCGACTTAATAATGTTGACTTTAAGTAGACCTTATTAAGTTGACTTAACTGAGCCTTTTAGTGTAAGCACAGCCTATAAGTATACTTTCTGTGTTATTATCTAAATCATTCATGAAAATATTGACTAGAACTAGACCCAGGACTGATGCCTGCAGCACCTCACTTGGAATGCCATTCTAGCTTGATTATGAACCATTGATAATTACTCTCTATGAATAGTTTATAGGAGCTCCATCTTTTCCCTAGTTTGTTTGAGATGTTCACGTGAGACAGTATCAAAAGTCTTACTTAAGTCAAGATATACCACATCTAGGTCTTCCCTCCCTCCAAAGGCCTGTTACCCTGTCCAAGAATGCTATTAAGTTAGTTTGCACAATTTGTTCTTGACAAATCCATGCTGACTGTTATTTATCACCCTATTATCTTCCAGGTTTCTGCAACTTGGTTGCTTAATTATTTACTCTGTTATCTTTCTGGAGGCTGAAGTTAAGTTGACTGATCTATAATGCGCTGGGTTGTCCTTATTTCCATATTTACAGATAGTCCCTGTATTTACCTATATATAAGGCATTATGGATAATGGGTTATAAGTAGAGATGGACTGAAAGGGTCTGATTCAAAGCCCATTAAGGCCAATGCATGCCTTTCCATTGTCTACCATAGGCTTTGGATCAGGCCCAAAACAGGAGGAAGGTGTCCCCCTTTCCCCCAGAATTTGTGTTGTGGAATCATAGGTGTTAGTGGTAGAAAGGATCTACCAAATGATCCATCCCAGAGCAGGGCTATTCCTTACAAACAGGGATTCGTTCTTTCCCTGGAGACAGGGCTGTACAGCCCAGTTCTTCTCAGCACTGGGGACCTGGCCTTGGTGTTCATCCAGAAGCTTCCCTTTCCTAATGTCACCCTGTGAATCCCTTCTCTGTAAACCTCTTGGTTCTGGTGCCCATAACTGTCAGGCTGCCACATTCCCAAAATGTCAGAAGGAAATGTTACATTTGGCCAAGCTCAAAATTTTTTGTTTCCATTTTGAGCATTTTGGCAAAAGCAATGAAGGACTAGGCTCACAAAGTAGCTGGGGGAGCGTTGGGGGCCTTTCTTTTATGAATATTTGTCTCAAGGCTTGGGATCCCATGGTTCACTTGCCCTTTCTGCCTGATGAGGGATTTGAATATGGGTTTCTACCTCTCAGATGAGTGGCCTAACTATTGAACTACAAAATATTCCATTGTGGGGCTCTCGCAGTGTCTCCTGTTGAGTCTGTTTTTAGTCAGTTACTGGAGCTGGGGACGAACTTGGGTCTCCCATGTCCTAGGAGTGGATACACAGTCATTCTCTTGACTCAGGGACTACCCACTATCAGGACTGACAATGCAGGTCTGTGTGGGGCAGAGAAAGTTCTGGGATCAGTTATACAGAGCTTGCCTCTGCCCAAAATGAAGACCATTGCTATACCCCTTAGCGGTAACACAAACAAGGAGTCCTGTGGCACTTCTGAAGACTGACAGATTATCACATGAGCTTTTGTGGGATAAAATCCCACCTCATCAGATGCTTGAAGATGGGAAACTTACAGAATGGAAGGAAAATAACTGCAGGGGAGTGTTAAGTCTCAGGATCAGGTCAGACTTTTATTGTAAATCAAAGCAGTTTAGAGTCAAACAGTGAAGGACAACACGGAGTAGGAGGTGGGGTCAAATCACCTGTTACAAGGAGAAAAAAACCTGATATCTCTATTTAACCCTAAGGTAACAGTGTCAAATCTGCATATGAATTTCAATTCTGCAGTTCTCTTTGAAGCTTTGATTTGTAATCCATTTGTTTAAGTATGGCTATTAACAAATCATCAATGGAGTGAGCAGGGTGATTGAAGTGTTCCTCTACTGGTTTTTGAATGTTGTTATTTATGATGTCAGATTTGTGTCCATTTATTCTTTTGCACAGAGACTGTCCTGTTTGCCCAATGTGTGGGGGGGCTGAGGGGGGGCATTTCTGATACATGATGGCATAAATCACATTGATGGATGAGCAGGTGAATGCGTCTTTGATGGAGTAGCTGTGTCACAGAGCCCAGAAAAGCACTCTTAGATCCCCTCTGTTCACAGTCAATCAGGACTCTGCTACGGTGGACCCTTCTCCCATCCAGCACCTGGGTCTCCATGCTTTGTGTAGCCAGCTCCCAAATCCAGGCTCAGAGGGCCTGACCCTTGCTCTGTCTGGTCCCCCTTGGGGAGGGTTCCTCCCTCCAAGAGGGTCCCAGCAGTGACACTTAGCCAGTGTAGAAGTCAGAGGGTTTATTAGCAATCCAGTTTGCACAGCAGCTAGGACAGTTGGCTTTCAGATCAAACAGGAGGTACAGCAGTAAACCTCTCCGGACGAGCCCTGGAAATCCTGCCTCTCCGAGCTCTGTTACCGACCACCTCCTCCTCTCTCCAAACCTTTGTTCCCATCCCCGGCCAGCAGACCTCCCCGTGGTCCAAAGCGGCCACAACCTGTCACTTCCTGGGAGTGCAGGTAAGGTCTGTCTAAGCCTCTTCCACCTCCCAGTGGTTCTTACAGCTATCACACCCTGGCGTCCCATCATGAGAATACCCATGCCCCATCACCAAAGTACAGGAACAGAAAAGAACATCATTTGGGTATTGCCACTGATAGCCCAAGAGGTTTTCTTACTTCCTCACAAGCTGGTTTTATTAGGCCCTGAAATAGTGTCTTTTGTGCAGATATGTGAGCAAAGTTGGCAATGTGATTTGTTGCAGTGATATGTGCCTGCTTCAATGGTTCTGTGAGTTGGCCCTTAGTTGCTGGTGAGTGTCTGCTTAAAGTTGTGGGGCTGTCTGTAAGTGAGGAGAGGTCTGTCTCCCAAGGCTTGAGAGAGTGAGGGATCATCTTGTAAAATAGGCTGTAGATCCTTGATGATGATGTGCTGTAGAGGTTTGACTTGGGGGTTATAGGTGATGACCAGTGGCGTTCTGTTGTTTTCTTTCTTGAGCTTCTGTTGTAGTATTTGACTGTGGGGTACCTGCCTGACTCTGTCAATCTGTTCCTTTACTACTCCGGGTGGGTACTGTAGTTTTAAGAATGCTTAATAAAGATCCTGAAGGAGTCTGTCTCTGTCTGAGGGGTCAGAACAAATGAAGTTATATCCTAGGGCTTGGCTGTAGGCAGTGGATTATGTGGCATGTCCTGGAAGAAAGTTTGAGAGATGTAGGTGACTATAGTGGTCAGTAGGTTTTTGATATAGGGTGGTGGTTGTGTGCCATCACTGATTTGCATTGTAGGTTCCAGAAAGTGGATCTCCTATGTGGTGAGCCCTCTGCCCAGGACTCAAGCATTTTTTTTATATTCCTAACTGATGCAGCAAGCCCAGAGATGCCAGGGTTATGAAGTGCCAAACCTGGAGGTGCTGGAGCTCAGCCTTGGCACAAGTGAAGCACTGCCTTTGACCCACGCTGAGGGGCCCAGGGAGGTTGGGGGCTAGGGGTACGAGGGAATGTTGTGCACTGGGAGCTGCTGCGAGAGGATGTATACAATGCAGCAGTGATGTTAGAGGAGCAGTGGAACGTAAACACTGAGCCAGGACTGGCACTAGAGGGAGGATGCACAGGCTGCTATTACAGCATCTGGGTGAAGGATCAGGTGCAATTAGGAGAGATTTGCAGGTTGAGAGAGGGAGAGAGGGTTATTTTGCCATTTACCCTGGAGATAATCTTCCTCTCGAGCCACTCAAAGTGGCATGGTGAGAGGATCCTTGTGTGGGGCTCCGGACTGCAGGCAATCAAGCAGCACTCCAAGCACTTAACATTGTTTTAAAAATAAAAACGAGATGATGCCGCTGTGCATTGTGTAGAAGAGCCGTGTTTCATGAGCAGCCATGCCTCAGTGTGAGGCTTCTGGGCCTCTGCCTCTTGATTTAGCTGCATGTGGAATGATGATTCCTTTCAGCTGAGGGAAGATGAGAGACGCGTTTGAGCCAAAGCATAGCCCTAAGGTCTGCTCCTTTGTCTGAGACCAGAGAGGGTTCGAGTGCTCAACTAATGTGAGACAATTTTGTACATTAGTTCTTCATTCCCCAGGTTTGCCCTATGGGAAGGAATAAAAAGGGAAATCTGCCCTGACTCCCACATGCCTCCTCCCAGCAGGGAGACAGTTGAAATGGGAAACTTCCCAGCGGCAGAGGTAAAGATGGTGGGGCGAGGCCCTTGTTCCTGCCTGCTGGATACACTGAGAGTCCGCCCGGCCTTGTGACACATGCTGGCTTGACGCAATAGAGCCTGAAGGCCTTTGCTTCCTCACTAAGCAGATGCAGCCTGGGTTCTGCCCTGCTAGCTGCCAGCCTGTTCCTGTGGATCCACCTTGGAAGACTGCAGAGGGCAGCGCACTTGACCCTTCTGCTGAGCTGCCCACAAGAGCACCATGGGTTGTGTGTGAGTTGAATGCTTGGACACTACCACCAGTGCTGAGACCATGTTGCACAGCCCACCAAGCAGCCACTAGCCTCCCCTGACTTCTATTCACATCTAGCCCAGGGTGAGAATGACTGCCAACTCCAGCACTGCCTGTGGGGGTGCTGAAGCCTGCATGGCATCAAAATCTTCACTGCTTTGTTGCTTAATCCTGCTGGCAATGGGGTGAGATGAAACAAGGGCAGGAAAGTGGACAATTGCCTGAGCCCTGGGTAGGCGTGTTGCTGGTGCCAGGCTCATGGGGCTCGAGCCACAGGTCCACCGCTGGACTGGCTGCAGCAGCACGTGAGCCCCAAGTCCAAGTGAGCCAAGCTCTGGGTCTTCTTCCAGGCCAGCGGCGTTTCTGGCCCTGGGACTGCTAGTGGTGCCCATTCCTAGTGACTGCAGTGGTGGGTGGGAGATTCCTCCAAAAATTCAGCAAAGAAACTGCCCTGCTGGGTTACCACCCACCATATCGATTCATCTTTTCTCTTCATGATTAAAAATCCTCACCGGTGGGTCAGGTAGATCTTCCATCGGGAAATAATCTGTCCTCCCTTTAACCTCTCTCCAGGATAGTGGTGACCAAAATGGCATTGTTCTTCAAGGGACAGGAGGTCATTATTAAGGCTTCTTTACAAAAATCTTAATAATAGGGAGCTCCTGGTATCTTTTCAGTTAGCTTTTTATTAAGCAGCCGGTTTTTCTTTTAAGGTGTGTGGGTTGACCTAGATACAACAGAGACATGTTAGGGGCTCAGACTCTGTTTCCACCCCCAGGTAGGAAGAAAGCTCCTTTTTCTGCATTTGGAATGACTGGATCTGGTTTAGTGTTTACATCCACAGTGGAAAGGTTGCTTGTTGCTCATGTTTGTGTTCAATACACAGCTAGCTCTGCTGAATGGTGCTGTATCCATCTTGTGCACAGTATTATTACCTAGGATGGACTGAAACCATTAAGAGGATTTCCCAGGAGCACAGGCTATTAGGGTCTCTGCTCAGTGGGCATTAATTTCTGTACGCAGGTGTGTTCACTCCCAGATGTTGTTCTGCAGAGATGTGACTAGAATAAATTAGTAGGCAGTACATTTCTGTTTCTGCACCCCTCCCCACCCTCCTTCTCTGCCCTTTAAAAAGATTCAGGTCATTCCTGGAATTAGGGCTTCCTGAATTGCTGGGGAGCAGTGTTTAAACGGCTTACAATCGATTAAGCAAAGTGTATGTTTTTCCAAGGCTTTAGATGGGTGGCCCTGGTGCAGTGCGTTAAGCCCCAATAAATGTGTTTTCCATAATGGGATGGTCTCTCACATGTGGGCTGGAGACTGAGTGGAAAGCGGGGGTGGTGTTTTGTGTAGCATCCAGGTTTATTTCCTGGAAGTAGCTGGCTGCTCTTGACAGAGAGACCTTGCGGGAAGGCATTTTATTTAGCCAGATTCGTCTATCATGGGGCTCCAGCTGGGATTAGACACAGTTAAGACGATAGATAAATCCTCCTCTTGGCTGAGATGTGCTATGAATTTTTTGGGAAAAAGTGTGTGTGTGTCTGTGTCTGTGTGTGAGAGAGAAGCCTCTGGAGTTCATCCACACACCGTAAGAGTGTCCATCCTATGTGTGTCTCTCTCCCCCTCCCAACCCTCATATGCTTTTTCTTCCCCTTACAACGCTGTACATAAGGAGATTGCAGGCTACGAGGGGGCTCTGGCTGGAAAACTAGAAATCAAGCAGCTCGTTTATAGCAAGACATCTGTACGTGTTAGAAAAGACAAGAAACCCCGTGCTGCTGCTGCCTGCACTGCTGTGTCTGATAATGGCTCTACCGCGGGGGAAAGTAGGTCACTCTGTTCCGCAGAGCCGAGTGAGAATGCAAAACCAACAGCTCGTGGACTTTCCCTCTCCCGGCCTCCATGCCAACTGAATCGTCTGCTCTGACTCCTCTCCCACTGCACCCTTCTCCAGCCCCTTTACACAATGGGAGGGGGATGTATCCTATAGGGCAGCTGGGGCTGGTTGCATGAGGTGGAAGGGAATATGTTCTGGATCTGTGGGGAGAATGCTCGCCTGTCTCAACACTGTCATTCTGATACGGATGATTACTGTACTGGGGTCTGAGCTCCACTCACAATGGACTATGCTCTGTTGTGTCCCACTAGTATCCACACTGATACCAATGTACTGTCAGCCTGGCCTGAGAGTAGCAAACCTCAGGTCCACACACCCCTGAAAGGTGTGGGGGAGGAGAAACCATGAAAGAGACAGGGCTGGCTGGGAAGAGATGCTGGAGAGGGGCAGATTGGCCAGGCACCAGTTTGGTACCATGGCTCCTGGCACTCCTCACAAATTTATTAGCTTATTACTTCTCAGGATGAAGGAGCACATGTGAGATTCTCTGGCTCAGCAGCCAGGGGACCTGCAGAGCCTTCGAGAAAGTTTTTCTTAGAAATTACTCCAAGTTTAAACATCTCAGACATCTGGGTCTCCTTCCACCTTACCTCCTACAAGGCTGGCTGATCAAGACAGTCTGGCATCTGAAATTCTGTGCAGATTGCCCTCCAGCCTCCTACTAGCCAGTACCAAAGCTCAGTTTCCTGTCTGTGCCCTGCCATCCTGATGGCTGAGCCAAAGATCATTGCACCCTCTATTGTTCCTTGCCCTTCAGTGCCTCCTTGCTGCTCCTGTGCTCTGCAGATTCCCACCCCTTCATTTCCAACTTTCTGCATCAGCAAGGACTTGCTTGTCAAAAACAAATTAGCCTGAAACAAACAATGCAGAAACCAGTTCTGGATAAGGGCCATTGCTTATTTCCTGGGAAAACAAACAGGTGTTACTTGTAACGGAGGAACATCACACTTTGAAAAATAACTTCTTGAAAGTATGCAGTGTCCCTTAAAACTTACGTCAGCCTCTAGCTCCATATGCTAGTTTGCAGCCCTTGTAATTATGTACCTCTGAAATGTACTGCTGCAATCAAAGTACGAGGAGACTGTTGCTTTGGAGATTGAGGTGGGCGATGGGTGCTTTCCTTCGCTGGGCTACTGGTTCAAGGTTGGTAGTGACAGGAAGCAATTACTACTGGACAGCCATGACTGCTCTGTGAGCTAATGGCTCCAAGTGGGCAGCATTCACACCACAAAACCCTTGGCTGTAAGTAGGCATAATGACTGTGGTTGGTTGGATGAGAACCTAGCCAGTGACCGAGTTTGGAGAGCAAGCTACCCCCTACCAGGACTGAAAATCAACTCTACCTTTCACAGGCAGCAAAGAAACGAAAGCTGCTTGCCTGTTACAAGGGGACAGAGCAGAGCAATCCTTGTTGCAGAGAAAAGTGTCAGCCAGCTAGCATCCTCCAGAAAAGCTGCACTGCTGCTTGGAGAGAGGGAATTAAGATGTGCTTTCAAGAGAGAAATGTTTTAAGTGCAAATCAGGCGTGTTTCCCTGGTGGAGTGAGAGAGCAGTGTTTTGTTTTAGCTCTAGGCACCTGTTGTGAAATGGAAGGGAACTTTGAAACTGACTTCATTACTTTCAGGGCAGGTTTGTGCTCTCCCCAACTCCACCCCCTCTTCTTAAAATCTCCAGACAAATAATGGCAGGGGAGAACTGCCAGTAGGTGACAAGTTGGACAGAGGTGTGTGAGTGCCATAGGCTGCTGGTGCAGGCGGAGTACAGGGTCAGCAGATCAATGGCAAGGAGCTTGTAGTAGCTGGTGTGAACCCGTTGGTGAGCCATTGGCTGTTGGGTTCTGAGATGTTCTGCCTGTTTGTGAGCATTCACTCCATCAGTTGGTCATGGTCAGGCTGGTCCAGGCATATCCTGGAGCATGTATTAGGCCTGCTAGATGGATGTGTGTTGGGAACGTAGGCATTGCATATTGCAGTGTTTCCCAACATTAGCTCAAGGGCCACAGATATCATTTTTACAACCCCGAAGGGCCACCAGTTTCTGCTGGCATGCCTCTGTCTTTCCCTCAAGGCAGCCAGAGAGGAGTTCAGGGAGGAGGTTGCCTGTTCTGGTCTCCTGTCTCCCTGGCTGCAGCAGGGAAACCATGTGCACCTGATATTGCACTCCACCTGGGTCTCTAGGTTAGTGGCTCCCTTCTGCAGCCAGGGAGATGGAAAATCAGCACTCCCTTCACTTTGGCTCAAGCAGGAACTCCAGTGACAGTGGACTGATGTGGAGCTCTATGCTGTGTTCCCTTCTATAGATGAGAAGGGGAACACTGATTTCCCATCTCTTTGGCATTAGCAAAGACCCTGAACTGGTCTTTTAGCCCCAGCTCCACTTGGATCCTTAGGCAGCAGCCAGCACGGGGAGAGCCACAGGCCATTTTGAGAGGCCCCATGGGCTACTTTGACCCCCAGGCCACGGGTTAGGAACCATTGGCATATTGCATCAGACCAGTTGTCAGTGGCCACTGCCAGATGTTTCTGAGAGAGGTACAGGAAACCCTGCAGTAGATAGCTGTGAGAGAACCTGTCCCCAGCACTGGTTTCCACCTAACTCTCATTGATTAGGAGAAGTATATGAGAGTGACTCTGCAGTCTGACGATTAGGTCATTTGTGCTGGAAATGGGAGATGGAAGTTCAAGTCCCTAGTCCAGTGTCTGTATAATTATTTGTCCCCAATAGAATAGCTTCAACAGGGTGGACTGCGAGAGCCCCATTCCAGAGTATCCCATTGTCTAGGTGCAGTGTAGGAGACTCTGCTTAAATCCCATCTCCACATTCGGCAGAGGGGGCAATTGAACCTGGAACTGCTGCATTCCAAGTGAGCATCCTAAACCTCAGGCAAAAGCTTATAAGGGACCTGTTACTGCCACTTCCAGACATTTTGGTCCTCCAGTCTGCCTTTTCTTGCTTTTGTTGAAACACATGAAAGCCTAACTGAATGTTTCCAGGCCAAGAAAAACATTTCATTATAACTTTTTGATTTGTCCTTAGATTTTGAAAAATGTCATTTTCAGTGTGACTCAAAATGGAAGTTGGTTTCATCTTTTGAAATGGCAAGCAAACTAAACAATCCATTATTCCAGCACCACAGACTAAGCCCAGTACTTCTTTCACTTCCTTTGCTGGGAGTGGAGGATAATTTTAATCAGCAGCTTTCTTTATAACAACCTTTTACGTATTTAAAAACTTGTATCATGTCCCACCCCAGTCTTCTCTTCTGTAGACAAAACATACCCAATTCTTTTGAGTCTTTTTCTTGTAAGTCATATTTATCAAACCTCTTATAATTTTTGATGCTGTCCTCAGGACTCCCTTGTATTATAACAAGTTCCACAAGTTATCAGGGCTTAATCACAGAGTTATTCCTCACCAAAACAAGTATGTGCCCAGGGTAGGGGAGGATTTTCTTTTTTCAAAAATTGAAAAATCCTACAGTATTTTTTCAGCAATAATCCCAAAATATTGGCATATTTAAGAGTAAAGGCCTACATCTGTTCAAAAATTATTTCTACCTCAGCACTACATTTTGGACCGTTGCTGTAGAACACTGGGCCATAATTCCTAACCAGTTTATAAAAGATCAATAACTGTGAACGGGTGGTTTCAGAAGTGGTTCTTGTTACAGGGTGGTAGCGGGTTCAGTGGGTTAAAGGGAGAGCTGGCTGAAAATTATAACTTTCATCCAGTAGGAAATTGCCATATTTTGAAATTTAGTTTTCATCCCAGTTTTGGATGAAAGTTTCCAAAAAGAATTGCAGTTCCACAGTCTTGAATTATAGTGTTTCATTTTGAGTCAGTTTGACTTTAGTCTATGCCCACCTAAGCTACTGCAGTGCCTCAAGGGAACTGTGACACGGGTGCCTCATATGCTCATTCTGCTCTTATAGACAAGAATTGCTGGCCAGACTACATCTCCATTGATGCACCCTGATCACCCCACACCCATCATACATTAGGGAGGACAGCAGTGCATCATGGGAGGTATAGTTTGGCCTGTAGCCAGGATCTGAACGGCTGTGAGATATTGTGGAAGGAATGAATGTAGCCTTCTAGTTCAGTGGATGGCACTACACTGCCTAGGGTCATTGCCTGTCTGCAGACAAACCTAATCCTGAGTCAATGTGGTGAGGAGGAGCTAGAGGTGGGCAGGAATTGGAGAGCAAGGCTGTCCCGGCACCACACAGGCTTGGCCAGGCTGTCCTCTGTCAAGATGGAGGGAGCCAAATTTGAGTGGTGCTATGGCCTTCTGGCTAGGTTGCCATGTCTGAAGCGAGAAGCTGGCCCAGCCCAGTAGGATGGGCACTGCCACTGTGGGGTGAGTGCAGAGGAGAAATGTGTGTGTCCCTATCTGAGAATCTGTGGCCTCATGATTTCTGTGGGTGCAACTGAACCCATGGACCTTGCTAAAACCGTCCCTGCACTGCAGCGGCCCATAACACCCATTAATGTCCAGCTGCACTGAAGGGCAATGTTTCAACAAACAAAAATGGTCTGGTTTGCTGTGGCCCAGCAATGTAATTTAGATTTTGTGGAAGCTGCTTCTGCTGTCACAAAAACATTTACCTGGCCAGTTCTAGTCCACTAGTTTGTTTATAACCCACTACAGCACCTTCCACTAATGTGCTTATAGCTGTCTCTAAGATATACTGCCTATGCCTGTAACATGCTTATCACATCTATTAATGGTGTACTAATCCTATTATAAACCTTGGAAGCATGGCCAAATACTGGAGTAGTAAGTTTTAAGGAGAGAGAATTGTACCAACCAGAGCTGCCTTTCTCAGACCCAGAGTACATGGATTTCTTTATACCACTAGGTTTAAGGCAGTGAATCACTTCCCCACCCAGCTACATAATCTACCCAGCTTGGCCTTCTTGCAGCTGCTCATGTTCCAGTCTGAGATGCACATGATGTGCATTTGTGAGCTGCCTCTATTGAGTAAAACTGTAAAAAGTACACTGCAATAGCAACATCTTGGGACAAAACTGATTTCTTCTGAGCCATGGCCTTCACAACTAGAGAGCCATTAGACACCCTTTGTTCAGCCCAGCATGCAAACACACACACAGCCGTGCTCCAGGACAGACCATAAAGACACCACAGGCAGAATTCCTCTATCACACTAGGTCAGCCTGTTAAAGGTAGTGGGTTTGTACAGGTGCATCTGTATGAAGACTTTGGCCTCATGTACTTATACGTGTATAGACACTTAACCTGTGGGCATGGAGGCATGCACATCTGTACCTTTACACACGTACTCCCCAGCACACCCATGTTATGAGACATAAGAGTTGCATGGCCTTTATATAATGCCAGGTGTCATGCGAACTTTGTGTCTTCTGAGTTTTTATAGGCCATTCCCCCCACCCCGAGGGGGGATTTGGGGCTTTCTCAGGGAGGACAGATGGAACAACAGGGGAAATAAAAGCTTATTGTGCCTACAGGCCAAAAAATTGCTTTATTCCCTGCTAGTGCCTTATCTGAGAGCCTGTGCCTGGTGGTGAAGATACAGCAAGCTAGGCAGGGAATAAATTGAGTGTGTATATCACAGGCAGGTCTGTGCTTTATTGATTTTCAATGAAAGGCTGTGTCATGAATTTTTCTCTTCCACTGTATTTGCTGCAAAGTTGCATCTCTGCTCTACATGTTAGCCACTAACTAGAGAGTTCATTTTTCACCCCCTCCTTTTTATTAAAAAAAAAAAAAAGGCTAAGTTTTTTTGTGCATTGTTTTTAAGAGCGTGATGGATGCAGTGGCTTTTCTAATCCAACACCAGAACAGAAAGCAGGTATTAACAGCGGAAAACATTATGTCCAGCATTTCAAGTGACTTATCGCTCTCTGGCTGCATGGAGAATGCTTTGTATTTGATGGTCTGTGAAACCCTAAGCGCGTGACGTCAGCAGTAAGAGACCATGATATCCTGTGTGATGAGAAAACAGTACTAGGAAGTCTTCAATCCCCCATTCAGAAGGCTTGTCAGACTATCACGGCTGCACCTTTGGAACTCTTTAAGACAATGATTCTCAATCTTTTGTAGGTTGCAACACACCGGGTGACATATTGCCACCCTACAGGACACTTGAGCCCACCCAGCCCCACGAGCCCAGTTAAATCCAGTCACCTCCCTGGCTCTCCACAACACACAGTAATGTGTCTTGATGCAGTGGTTGAGAACCACAATAACTAACTAGCAATGGACCCAAGCTGCAAAGTTTGGGTCCTGATCCAACTTTCCCTAAGGGGAATGTCCAGCTCTGGGTATGTTGGTTTGGCTAACTATAGCAACAGGCAGCAGGTAGGAAATCTGAATCTGAACTTTCTCAAAGTATAGATTTAACTTGTGTCTATTGGTGGCTGAAGACAGGAATTAGTAAATGCAGGGCATGGTGGAGAGCATTAAATTAGGCTGAGGCTGGCGATGAAGCAGGAGGAAAATCAAAACAGTGGGAGGTATTTGTAAGGTAGCTTCAGTTAAGAATCCAGTTTTCTGTGACTTGCTGTTTTTGGACAGCATACAGCAGTGAGGGGCTTGGCTCTGCAGTTTATCTAAGGCAATCTCATGGCTAGTGTGTGTGTCCCCATATTCATAGCTGCCCAGGTGAAACATTAATGACTTGCTGTTTTATTCAGATTGGAAGGGGGTGGTTCCCTTCAGGGGGCTCTCCTAGCTGCTTGAACTAATGTGAGGAGAAATTACACAGTGATCAGATTTGGGGCATGGATTTAATGCTGGTAATGAATTGATGGCCCTGAAAGCCAGCACCCTCGGCCTTATCCTTAGAACAGTGACAGCAGTGGTAACCTTTCTGTTTTCCATCCAAGTACAATGGTACCAGTGCAAAAGCAGAGCTCAGCCAAGTGCTGGAGGAAGCTTGGAAATACATCTGACTGAGCCACCTCTGCTGGAATGCAGGTCTCTCCATTGGATCCCAATCAACTGCATGTTCCAGTGTGAGGCTTTGGCCCTAATTTTTAGAGCAATTAGCAAATTGAGGCCCAGCTACATCACAGAACAAATGTCAGTCTATGACGTACTGCAACATTTGCATTCCTCTAGAGTAAAGCAGATCTCAAAGCCCAGGATGAAGTGTGGGAGAGCTGGGGTTGATGCGTACTTGGGTATGAGAATCTTGCAATGGACCAAGCTCCCAAAGGAGATCAGGCAAAGCCAGTGTTTGACCTGCTTTAGGCTGTGCTTCATAATCTGCCCACTGCCACAGACTGAGAGATGCTCATAAGACTGACATGCCTTTCCATCTCTACCAACCGGCCAAGGATTCCTTTGAAATGCTAAACACATATAAACCACACACCCTACTCCAAGCAGAGTTCTGACCCCATGACGGGAGGTGTGCCAGACACTCCATGAAGCCCACTGTTGCTATTGCTTTTATGTGCCAGGAGCCAGATATTACGGTGACGTGCAAGAGTAGAAACCTCTGAAATAATGAGAGAAGATAGAAACCAAATAGTGGACACATTTAAAAAAGTGAATAAGAACAACCTCTGCTGTTCCCATTAAAGCTTCCCCTGTGTTGTGCCTGCATCTCTGTCCTCACTGGGAGAGCGTACCCCTGCTATTTTAGCACTCGGTATGTTCTTAGCACATGGTGTCCAACAGCTTGGCCATCCTAGGGGAGAAGGTGGAGACCACAGAACTCCCTTTACTCGTTGGCAAAGGTAGATTTGAATGAGATCCACAGAGTTGAAAGGCCAGGAAGTTTATTGTGAGCAGCCAGAGTCCTCACTCTGGTGCTAGTCAGAAGTGAGCCCATACTGAAAGACAGCAATCGGCCAGGAGGATGGGTGGTGAATTTTCTGGGTTAGAAATTCCTTTCCCTGTTTTCCATTTCTTTTCATGTGCCTCAGGAATTGTGGATAGCAGTGGGGTGGTAGTAGGTGCCCAAAGGCGACAAAGCTGTGTTCTCACAAAGTTAGTTGCGTCTTCGAATTCCTGTAGGCGGAGGTGCGACTGTATCTGCCTTGTGGCTATTTGTAGCTGTTGTTTTACAGTCCATTGAAAAGATTTGGCACGTGCTCCCTAGGCAGCCTGTTGGATGGCACTGGGCTATGGCACCTGCATGGAATGGTTAATTTTAGTGCTTCTATAGCTGAATTTACTGAAGCTGAAGTGGAGCAGTATGCAAATCCACCCACTTTCATAAACTGCTTAATTAGGCGAATGTTAATGAGACGTTAATTACTGTTGTGCCGGCGAATCCCACGGAACGGAAATTGTTTCTCTTCAAACACCCAGTCTTAATTATAACTTGCACTTAATTCTGCTTCCTTGCCTGGGATGTGATCGGGTGGGCTGGGCCCACCACTGGCTTCCGAGAGCCCTCAACTGGGAACATGTGCACAGGGTGCCCCTTCTATCAAAGACACCACACAGTGCCATGCAGGCAAATTGAATGGGCACCAATGAAAAGGTTTGCAGATGCGTCCCTGGGACTGCGACAAGCAGACTGCTTTAATTCAGCTTTACAGTCCAGACGCCTCCCCATGCAGCTAGGAGATTTCACTCTTACCCTGCAAGACACCAACTGTGTTGTTTTCCTCCTTTCCTGTGTTCTGTTCAACATGGTGCTACTTACAGTAGGTCTTGTAGAGCCACAGCTCGTATGCACTTCCCTGCCTCCCATATCTGAGTCCCAAGGAGCTCTCACTTCTCTTCCCCACATACCATATCAGGTGAGGGGCAAGTTGCCTCTTTCCCAGTGGGCGAGAGCAGTGGCTGTCAAACTTAGGGTCAGGACCCAGTACTGGGTCACAGACCCTCAAGCACTGGGTTGCAGCACCCCTAGCTGCTACTGCCGAAAGACTGGAGTGCATTGCTCAAAGATATAATTGCTGGGTCACAGGCATAAATGCTTTTTTTTCAACTGGGTCCTGAGGAAAAAAAGTTTGAAAACCACTGGGCTAGAGTTCCAAGGAGCAGGTGTGGCTTGTGGAAAATGAAGCTGAGCCTCTTCCCTGCTCTTTGGCAGAAGATGACATGCTGGGGAGGGGGACAATCAGTGTGTGCAGGGGGGGGAGGGTGGGTCTAGTCAGTGCACTCCCCAAGGTGGTGGAGAGAGGTTTCTTTGTCCTACTCTACCAGACCTACATTACTGTAATTATATGAGTTCTGTGTGGGCACATCTGTTTCTCCAGGCCTTAGACCCCTTCTAGGAAGATGTCCTCTTCTGATCAGCTGACAAGGGCCTGACATGGCGTTGCAAACCTGTGATACTAAAGGGATTTCTTGTGAACACTAAATAGCAAATATGTAAAAGACAGAAAATCCACACAAGTAACTGAGACAGAATATTGACTCCTTGCTAAGGACTTCCTTGCAACCTTCCCGGTGAAAAGATTTATCAGTGGAATCTGCGCTGTAGTTAAATACCATAGCTAGACAGTAATGTTTCTGTTTACTATAACTGAAGTGATTTATTTCAGTGTGAGTGAGGGCAGGTGAAGGATCAATATGTCAGACAGGGCAGAGGGAGAGTTAACCCCGTTTGTCTTGATCCTGAACCATGGATGGTAATGAGACTGTTGCTGCTGACCCTGGTGGGTGTGGGCCCCCTAGAAATGGGCTCTCTGTGAGCCAAGTGATTTTCTACTGAAATATACTCTGAGGATGAACCTGAACTGGATTTCCATATAAAGCTCAGCTGAAGCAATTCAGATGCAATATTAACCAGCTTGAATTTACTTAAAGACTAAATCAAAGTCTGGATAATTCTCTCCAATGCTTTTCACTGTTGCTTGCTTCCTGCCTGGCCTGGTTCTAGCAGGGCTGGGAACAGAGTTCCTGAGCCTTTCATGAGCAGTCTGTGTCGAGGCTGTTTCCAGATTCTGGCACTTTGAGCACAGAGGGTGGGGACTTGCAAAAGGCCTTAAAAAACACCTAAAAGCCTAGTCTAAAAGCTCTCCAAAGCTACCAGTTTCCTGGCATTGGAGTGGGTATTGTTGCCACCACCCAAATGCAAAAACCTCTTGAAAACCCAGAAAGGAGCACTTGGGGATTCTTTCCTGCAAGACACCCTCAACAGTTTTCTGCCTCCCTCAAGGAGAGCTATTGAACCCCAGCTATAATAGCAGCTGAAAATGGGAGAGAATCCCCTTTAGTAGTTGGCTGTGCAGTTTGAAGCACATGCACACAAACCTCTTTCCTTTTAGGACACAGAAACAGAGCTTATTTTAAAAGGGTAAATTCTTTAATTAAGAACAGCTAAGAAACACAGAGAGTTGCTTCTCTGGGATTTAACCTCGGTAGTTACAGGATATTGGGGGGGGGGGGGTATGTGCTTAGCACAGAGGAATCCAAAAAAGAACCAAAACAAATACTCTGACCACAACTAGCTAAACATTCCCTGTTCTATTCACACATGGTCAGTTCAAGACGAGCCTACTTAGGCATGGCCATCATTGATTCTCCTCCAGGCCTGTCTCCCTGGCCACCTCCTGATTCTTCCAGGAGCTTTGCTGCCACCAAACAGCAAACAGGCAGGGTGGCTGCTCTGATTAAAAAACCTGTACTCCGTGTCCATTGGCTCTCCTGGGACTTCTCTAGGACTCACTGACTATGGCAATGACCCTTCCTCCCCAAGGTCACTACAGCCCTTTTCTCAGGAAACTTCCAGCCCACTTGCGACAACTCTGAAAAGTCAGATAGTTTGGATGAGCATGCACATGTATGGACACCAGTCTGATCACAGTGTCCTGCATCTTTGAGAGTTTGCCCATTGCTAGTGCTTTATCCTGTTGCTGCAAATCTGCTCTGCAGGTAGGCTTTGTATTCCCTTACATATATATTTGTGACTGATGAAAGGGCAGGAAATGTGGTCCCCACAGTTCTGTTTTCACAGCTCTTTGCATCTTTCAGTGCCTCAGATACAATGTGTGGTGCTGGTGGTGGTTTTAAATGGGGGTTTCTCTTGTAGATCAGCAAGACGAGCAGTGAAATGAAATTGGATTATTTTTTCTTTTGTATAAACCTGGTAGAGAGAGGATGTGCATGCAAGTTCGTGTGCATGCGTATGTGTGCATGCATCTTGCTTCTGTTAATATTCGGGATAGTGTTACATACAAGAATGTTTTCAAATGAGAAATTAGTGGGCCATGAAATATGCATCATCAGAGCTGTTTTTCTTTTTTGGGATCTGTATACAAAGAATGGGATTTTCCTCTTTTCACAGCAAGATTTTGTGGACCTTTTTGCATTATGACGTGTCAGGTGACAGAATTAACTGAATTCAAGGAGCTAGAGGAGATAGCAGAGCCGTAACATGGTGTTTTGCCACGCAGGACGCGTTCTGAATGGAGTGCGCCCCTTCCCATTAAAGGCACTTCGAGCTGGTGCTGCAAAGCCGCCCCTCTCATAGAGCGGCTCCATTGAGCCACCCTAGGCCACCCAGGGCTTTGCTCCATTGGCCCCACCATAGTTATGGATCTGGGAGATAGTGCTCATTGAAAGGAGATGTGGTATGAACTCCAGGGTTGCCCCCCACATCTCACCACTTATGGAGATGGTAATTAAACTGTTGTTGTTTGTATTGCAGGAATCTCTAGAGGCTCGTATGGAAAACAGGGCTCCGTTGTGCTAGGCGCTGTACACAACCAGTGGAAGTGAGCCTCCTAGTCTGGGTCAACAAACATGTGCTAGCCTGGCCTTGTGCCAGTACTCTCAAAAGAGATGCAAGGACAGCCCACTGAATGAAAGAAATGGTTGAGCTCAGAGTCTGATCTCCAACTTCAAAGCCCTGTTTACAGAGCTATTTTAGAGGGCTAGCATGAGCCACATTAGTCCAAGTCTGTCAATCCAGGCCAGGAGACTTGCTTCCAGGGGCTGTGTAGATGTACCTGTAGGGAGACAGTCCCTCCTCTGAAGAGCCATTACTCAAGCAGGAAAGGAAAACTGTCTCTTGGGCAGGTGAGAAGTTGTAAAGAACAATGCTGGACTGGTAGGAAGGCGGCACGTAGGAAAGAAGTTGCTAACCTCGTTCTAGTTCCAAAGACAACCTGCACCCCATTTATGAAGTACTATAGGCAATCTCAGCAGAGTGCCTGAGGACTGACCAGGCCAGAAGCTGAGCTTCCTTTTCAGCCCAAGTGGTTGGGAATTTAACTACACAGGATGTGGTTGTGAACGCTGGACTCTGGCTAAGAGCAAAATGCCCATCCCTTACAGGAAGTGCTATGGGAGCTTTAGTGGCCATTAGTGGTCAAGTTCCTTCTCATCTAAAAGATGATGGTTGGGAGTTAGTGTAGTATAGACTTGGAAAGAACTTTTCCCCAGGTGAATCAGCATCAGTTCCTTATCACTCTCCCATCCAGCTGCTGACCCAGGACTGATCTTGAGAGAGCTGATGAAGGACACCTCTCCCCTCATCTGGCTTTTGTTCAACCTTTCTAATATCCTGAGAAAAGCTATTTCTACCCTGATGTGTTCTAAGGACTGTTTCAGGGGCTAGTGGTGGTCCAAAATGTAGCCCCACCTACCAAAATATAAAGAAGTTGCAAAGCTTCTCTTCTCTGTTCAAAGTCCAATTGTAGCAGAAAGAAATGGGACAACTATTCCCACACTGATCACTTCTATATGTTGCTAGTTTGCATTCACTTGGAGAGAAGACACAGCAGCCTACTGCAGTGAAATGAACTGTGGGTGTTGTACAGGGATTGAAAGACTGCAAAAGAGGGGAGCGTATGTTTCTCTCCCAGTGGCAGGAGTGAGCCATTAGTTAGTGGTCTCCAGCATGCTCTTCTTTAGCTTCTAGCAGTGACAAAAGTATGTAGTCTAATCTCAGAGACCCCTAAATGGCTCCAGTAACTTCAGAGAATGGAGATGAAGAGGACCTAGCAGGCCTGTAATCTCTAGAGAAGAATCACTCCACACCATTAAGCTTGCTGTTGGAAGAGCTGGTGTTCTCCGCCCAAGGACCTCTACTGCACTGGAGCTTAGTGCTGCATACCTCCTCAACTAGGGTGGCTTGTTCAGTTGTTCTTCATTCAGGTCCCAGCAATGGCTGCTCGTCTGTTCTGCAGATGGCTTTCCTCCAGTGGCCAGTCAGAGAAGCATGATTGTGGGGTTTTTTTAAGCTGAGTTTACAGCTTGCCTTGTGATAACCCTGGAAGCCTAAGGTACTTAGAGGGAAGTATAGCAGTAGTGGACTGTTACAGGGTTTTCTAGGCATTTGTTGCCCCCTGTCAGAGATGCTGTTGCCTTGGTGCACCCCCACCTCCCCACAGAAGGAGATCTTTAAGAAAACTTTGTCCCCCAGTGTCTAGAAGAGCTAGGAGCAGCCAATCAGGACCCAGCAGGCCAAATTAAACAGGCTGACAGCTTCTATCAAATGCTAGTTCCTGGGTGAAGGGAAGGAGGAATTAGGGAAAGATCTTCCCTTTACCATAGTCCAGAAAGTGAGGCTTGTTCGAGGTCCATTGCTGGCCACACTTTGGTTTAAGTTGCTCAGGGAATATGATTTCCTCTGTGTGAGCGTAGGGCCCGAGCAGGCCAAACTGTCAGTGGGCCTGTCAGAAACTAGGTGTAGTCACTTCAAGAGACACCCCCTATTTCAGACAAGCTCGTGGCGGGCAAATGCTCTCATGCTATTGAGATAAACCTTGCAAATCCTTATTTAGAGGTGGACTACTGGAGGAGAACTCTACAGATTGCTAGGGAATCATGGAGGAGGGGAAATAAGGAGATCTGAGCTGAAACACTGAGTTCATTGATATATTATAGACACACTCCCACCAGCTGGTTGCCTCTTCCCTCCCCCTCTTTCTTTCCCTGTCAGATTAGAAAAAACCTGAGGGCAAGGCACAATGAGGACTGTAGTTCCTGAAATGCACTTCAAGCTGCTGTTTTGTGGCATGAAACACTTAAGGAATACATTTACTAGCAAAAGGGGAATGACTCACTGGCTTATCTGCATATTCAGAGAGAAGTATTGTCAGTTAATCATTGCACGTCCCCACGCCATCTTCAACAAATTAGTGCTCTTTTAGCCATAATTGGAAACATGTAATGTATAAGAACTGTATATGGTGTATAGACACCACACAGCAGTAAACTAAAGGAGATGTACACAGTCAGAAACTATCATGGAATCCAGAGGCATAAAGCTGAGTTACTAAAATGTTGGGATGCATGTCCCTCCGTATGTAGAGCCTTGTTGATGTAAATAAGCTCTTGGGTCAGTCTGCATCATGGGGTGTGTCGTAGGATCTAGGCCTGCATCATCTCTCCTGGCTTACCTAAGATCTTAAGAAGAGGAAAAACCTGCTTTTTAAAATTAAATCTCATCTTTCAAATGTCCTTTTACCCTCCTGGTGGTTTATTTACTGTTGATGTTGGATGAGATTCCATTTATTGGAGACTTTCAATTACAGAGAATGTTGGCTAAGCTTTTTACATTTTCTTTTTTTATATTCTGCTGTTTGATTTCCAGACAGTTCTAAAACTTTCTTCTCCCAGCAAACTAGCAAACCCTGGGGAGTTTTGAAGACATCTCGCTACAGCGGAATTGTGCTTGTTCCCTTTGAAAGTGTAGAGTTCTAAGTGTGATATTCTGCAGTGACACATGGCATTGTTCTGCTAGCTGACAGACAACATAGCATGAAGTATGAGGCTGTAAAAGCCTGTGATTCATACAGCTCTATAAGGCCAAGGCTGTAATTTATAGTGTTGAAAAGAGTGTGGCTGCCATTTTGGATTTGCTCTTCTGCGAGGTTGAACCTCTCTGCTCACTTTTTTACACATTACATTTTTGAATATAGAATCATAGAAGATTGGGTTTGGAAAGGACCTCAGAAGGTATCTGGTCCAACCCCTGCTCAAAGCAGAGCCAATTCCAATTAAATTATCCCAACCAGGGCTTTGTCAAGCAGGCCTTAAAAGACTCTAAGGATTGAGATTCTACAACCTTCCTTGGTAACTCTTCTGGTGCTTTATCATGCTCCTAATGAAAAAGATTTTCCTAATATTCGACCTAAACCTCCTCCACTGCAGTTTGAGACCATTGCTCCTCCACCTCTCATCTGCCACCACTGAGAACAGCCTAGCTCCCATCCTTTTCGGAACCCCCTTTGACGTAGTTGAAGACCACTATCAAATCCCCCCTCGCTCTTCTCTTCTTATGACTAAATAAACCTAGTTACCTCAGGCTTTCCTCATAAGTCATGTATCCCATTCCTCTAATTATTTTTGTTGCCTTCCACTTCACTCTCTTCAGTTTGACCACATTCTTTCTGTGGTGGGGGCGCCCGAACTGGACACAATACTCCAGATGTATCCTCACCAGTGCCAAATACCAGGGAATAATCACATCCCTCAATCTGCTCGCAGTGCTTCTACTAATGCAGCATACTATGCCATTGGCAACAAGGGCACATTATTGACACATGTCCAACCTCTTGTTCACTGAAACCCACAAGTCCTTTTCTACAGAATTGCTACTTACCTGGTTGGTCCCCAGTCTGTAGCCGTACATGGGATTCTTCCATCCTAAGTGCAGGACTCTGTGCTGGTTCTTCTAAAACCTCATCAGATTTCTTTTGGTCCAATCCCACAGTTTATCTAGGTCACTCTGTATCCTATCCCTGCCTGCCAGTGTATCTACCACTCCCCCCAGCTTAATGTCATCCACAAACTTGCGGAGTTTGCAATCCACCCCATCATCCAGATCATTAAAAAAGATGTTGAAAAAAAAATCTGGGTCCAGGACTGACCTCTGGAGCACTCTGCTTGACTGACTGCCAATTAGATATCAAGGCACTGATCATGACTTGTTGAGCCTAATGATCTAGCCAGCTTTCTGTCCACCTTACAGTCCATTCACCTAACCTACACTTCTTTAACTTGCTAGCAAGACCACTGTGGGATACTGTATCAAAAGCATTGCTAAAGTCAAGAAATATCATGTCCACCAATTTCCTCACATCCACAGAGCCACTCATCTTATCGTAGAAGGCAATCATGTTGATCGGGCATGACTTGCACATGGTGAGTCCATGTTGATTTTTTCCTGATCACCTTCCTCTCTTCCATTTTTTCCAAAATGGATTCCTTGAGGGCCTGCTCCATGATTTTTCTGGGAATGAGGTGAGGTTGATTGGTCTGTAGTTCCCTGGATATGCCTCCTTTCCTTTTTTAAAGACGGGCACTATATTTGCCTTTTCTCCAATCACTGAGCACCTCCCTGATCACCACAAGCCAAGTTTACACAGATAATGACCAGTGGTCTGCAATCACATCAGCCAGCTCCCTCAGCATCCTAATAATATGTTGTTATTAGGGCCAGGTCCTCAGCTGCTGTAAACTGACTTCAGGGGAGTTACTCCAGTTTTCACGAGTGGAATATTTGGCCTTGAGCTTGCCCTTTCATGTGCTTTTGTGGTTAGAACATAGGTTGGGAGTTCCACTCCCTGCTCTGTGACTGACTTGGGTGTGTAACCATGAAGGTTGCCTTGTCTGTGACTCAGCTTCCCTGTAAGGGTTTAACTAATGTATGTATAAAATTTTGAGATGCTCTAAGGAGGTCAAAGATGCTTATTGGAAATGTTAAAGGATTTTAAACTATTTTTTTAGTCGAAAAAGGCCTTTTGTATGAAAATGAAAGATTTTATTAAAATCTATGGCTTTTGTTACTTTTTTTTGCACTACATATCAGAACAATTTTTAAATGAACTCTTCAATTTTTACCATAAGCTTTCTCTTCTAAAACCTTACTTAGTTTTTGGTAAGCATAGTATTTTGATAGTGATTTTTATTATTTTTTAAAAATCAGAAAATTATAAAGGGCCTGTTTTAACTTGATTACAATCCAGGTAACTACATGAAGAACAAATATTTGATAATGGCCTCTTCAAAGAAAGGTATAACAGTCTAGTGGCTGAAGTTGAAGCTAAACAAATTCAGTCTGAAAATAAGGGATAACAGTGAAGGTATTTAATCATTGGAACAATTTGCTAAAAGCCACAGTGCATTCTCCATCATTGCTGATTCTTAAATGAAGACTGGATGTTTTTCTTAAAAAAAAATTGCTCTAGGAGTTATTTTGGGAAAGTTCTGTGGCCTGTGTAATACAGGATTTCTCTTCTAACCTTGAAATCTATAAAGCTGACAAAATGGAAATAACTTAAAAAATTTAGAACCTTTTCCTGATTTAGAAGAAAAAAAAATTCAACCAGCACTAATGCCTGTCACATATTTTTCTGTCTATCTGCCTGTAGAATAGTCAACAGGTTGCTGCCTGTGACCTGCTGGATAGGCATGTCCTGGTCTTGGAATTGGGGAACTGCTCAAGTAGCCATCAGTTTAGTGGCTTGTGCTCTGTCTCTCCCATGGTCTCTAGTCCTTTCAGGACCTCAGTTCTTTGGCTGAGTCCTTTCTATTACCTTGCCTTCCAAGATAAGGTCCAGTTTAGACCAGTCCACTTTCAGTCAGTGGTCGCTGCCAGTCCTGCCTGGGGGAGGCGGAAGAGACTCAGGCCTATCCACTTCTACAAACCCTGGCCCAGGGACCCTATGTTCTCCACCTGAGCACTTCCACTACCTCCTCCACTCCAGTTTTGCACACAATTCACCAGGTCCCCTAGGCCGTATCTGTGACCTCAGGTATCTGTTTCCCTTGTATCAGGACTGCATTCCCACTAAACCCTGACAGTCCCCAGTGAGCTGTCTCTGGTCCTGTTTCCTCCAACCAAGAGAACAACATACATTTTCTCTCAGATCAGGGGCTACGGTCTTCCTCTTATACAAGCCTCTAGACCCTGATTGGCCTTGCAGCCTCCTCCCCTGTTGGCTACACCCTTCCTTGGGCCGTTAACTGCTTTGACACTGGAGCAGGGCAACTACCCCGCTATCCTGCCATTGAGGACGAAATCAAAGCTAAAGTCTGGGAGATGGCAGTGTTCATGGGAGCACCACACACTTCAACACTCCGCTTTCAGTGTCCTACTGATGTAATGTTATTATATGGGAACTCAAACCTTTGAGTTGCAGAGCATCTTCACCTCTCATTAAATGTCTGTGAGAAAGGGAAAGCGCTTGAGATCTAGCTTAGCAACTCACTTGATGCTGAGACTAGTTTGTCTACTAGCAGTGCAGTAGGCAAATGAGCTCAAGTCATCTCTGTGCTGGCTGGCTCTGTTACATGTCAGTTTATGACTTCTTCATCAAATGTTCAGCTGTTCTGTAGCTTCCTTGAAAAGTAAGTGTAAAACCCAATGGAAAATAGTCTCTCTCCTTGTAAGATCAAATCTTTAACAAAACAGAATCATACTGAAAAATAAACAGTTGTGTGGGAGGCAAAAGGATCTTTTTGCATACTATTTCAATAAAATACAATGTTTTTGTGAAACATCAGATATATCAAACATAATATAGAAGCCGTGGGAAAGGCTATCACACATCTCAAGGGTGTGCAAGGCAACTGTAAATGATTCACACTTTGGTCTCATACAGGAGCTAACAAGATAGTATCAGAGCCTCATGAATGGTATAAGTAGCCTTTGTAGTGTGCCGTTTCCCTTCTCTCTCTCTCAAGTAACACTGATAGGGGACTGCTCAGGTGTGTAACTGTGACCCATGAGAGCTGTATGCCACATTAAGGGCTTCTGATGATACCCTGAGGCTAAAGCATTAGTCATTTGTTTGTCCTCAAGTCCTGAGACAGGGGTAGGTTTTATTACAATTCTGCCAAGTCATGATTTGACAGAGAGCACAGGACCTTAGCCAGGAGAATATGATGGGTCCAATTTGTCCTCATCCTGCAAAGAAACAGGGTCTCAATTCAGCAAAGTGTTTGACACATACTTAACTTTAACTCAAGTCCTTCCCTACTCAACAAATCACATGGATTATTGAAATACAGAGGATTTTAGTCCATGCCTGAAGTTTAGTCTGGTAAAAATTAACACCTTCAGCATTTCAGTTTGATTAAGCTCCAGTGAAACTTGGCTGCTTTGCAGAACATCAGCCCAGTTCATGACTGTTTCCTAAGCTCTTGCTTGAGTCTATAAAGAATGGGCTTCAAAACTTATGCAAACAGGCTGCTTGAGAGATTCCTGGCCCTTACTGCTTTCTTCAAAGTTGGAAGTAGCATGAGTTGAGAATACATCTTTTTTTTTTTTTTTTTTTCTCCTCCAGTGGAGATGAGACGTGCATGTATAGCCCATGATATGAGCGTTTAAACTCTTGGAGGAAGTTTGTACCTGGCACTGAACTTGGGACTCAATCTTGCCTGGTGCAGAGAACTACCGCAATGTTATGAGCTAGTTAGTGCCTGCTCCACTGGATGTCAGTAGGAGCTGAGGGCATGCAGAGACTCACAGGAGTGCACGTTCTGGATGTTGGAAGGGTTGAACCCCAGGAGCATGAAATTGAAAAATCCCATTCAAAAAAAGAAAAACCCTGCAAGCCTTTTAAGGGTGGTATCAAATTTTGGGTGAAAACTCCTGTCTTGTTCTGATTTGAATCATGCCCATCACCATAATACCTGGGTGCCTTCCAGTGATGCGACTATGATCTTCACATGTGGTTTTCTCTTTCTTGCCCTGCCCAGACAGCCAAGTGCATATGGACTTCTTAAAATTAAGATTTTGTGCATGACATTGGTTGTTTTTGATCAGCAAAGGTAAGATCAAAGTAATGCACTGTGCACCCAGAAAAGGGGTGAGATGCTTTGTGGTGGTACTTGGACTCGGGGGGAGTTGAAGGTCTGGCTTCTGCACAGAGTAGGTTTCTCCTTCAAGTGGATATCTCCATTGCGTCTGGGGAGAGGAGTTTTCAACTGAGTTCCTCATTCTGGAGTTCCAGGTGATCTCCTAGGTATCCCAGGCTCAGGTTGTTAAGCACCTTGAGGATAAGGACCAAGATCTTCAGCTTGTTTTAACATTGTGTGAAAGCAGTGTCATGAGTAGAACAGCTGTCTCATGTGCCTGCGATAGACTGTGTGGCTGAGGAACTGTCTTGCTGCATTCTCTCCCAGTTCTTGTTTCCTGAAGTTTCATGCTCAGACATGTTGCATGCTACAGTCCAGCCATTTAATGACAAAAGCACATGTTGCTGTTTTTCATTATTTATTGTGTGTGTTGTGGCAGAGCCTGGGAGCCCCTGTCTTGGCCAGGGATCCCATTGTGGTAGGCTCAGGACAAACACTGAGTAAAAAGATGATTTCTGCTCCAAAGAGCTTTCAGTCTAAGACGGGAAAGAATGGATGGATGCAGACTGACTGTGACTGGGGAGCCCAAGAAAATGATGCTACAGTGCAGATCTTCATGATCGGCGGGGGTCTTGGCACACCAGCTACCTTATTGTTGCCCATATTTTTGCAAGCATCATGGCAAAGATAAAAAATGGTCAGCCCTTGCTTAGCAAGAGAAGTATGCCCTTTTGAATGCCTGCAACCCTTTACCAGCTCCATCTCAAGGCACAAGTTTGCATCTGGGCTTCAGTTTGGACTCAGCAAAGCAGCTCATGGCAGTTGCATTGTTTGGCAAGAAAAGGAACAGCCTTAATCTGAATCCATGCTAAAAACAACAACAACGACATTCTCTCTGCAGTTGCCTGTCGTTTCTAATTGCCCAACTCAGCACCTGCAGTCTTTAAAATAAAATAAAAGGAGGAGAGAAAAGAAAGGAGATTTGACTCAAATGTGTATTTAAATTAGCCTCATTGTGCTGAGAGCTGGATGTCAGGATGAATCCATTTCTACAGTCTCTCATATCTTTACTGAGTGGGAAGTTGGAAAATAAATGAATGTTCTTCATAGATTATTATGGCCTGACAGTGTTGAGGCAGACAGAGGCGATGCAAAGGTGATTAATGAGAAAGTTTGAGTTAACGAAGTGTAGTCGTCTCTCATTACAGGAAAATGACTTCCCTTTACCACCAGCCGTTGGGCCTGTAAAGTTGAGCATGCTCTCTTGCTTGCACTCTCTTTCTTTTCTTTTGTTTTTAAATTCCAGATAATTTATTTCTTATTTACCTCCTCATCCTGCTGCTCTTCATGTTGACTGGGTGTTATTGCTTGCTCACTTTGAAGTTCATGTGGCTTGTTTTGGGCACATTCTTTGCTTTCTTTGCTGTTATTTGTATCACGGAACCTTAAAGAGCCAGGAGCTAGCTGTTGCAGAGATACAAATGCCAGCCCAGGCCCTAGTGAGCTTTCACATTGACGAGAGGAGGTAGACAAAGAATTGTGAGGGAGAGATGAAGTGACATGCCCAAGGGAACACTGGGAGCCTTTGGTCAAGCCAGGAACTGAACACAGATCTCATGAGTTCCAGTCCAGTGTCTTAACTGCAAGAGCACCCTTCCTCTGTTCTGTCACACTCCTCCCACCATCTGCCCTGTTACTATAAAGTGAAAACTGGACCCAAGGGCCTAGCACTTACTGCACCAGACATTGTTGCCACAATTCTAGTGGGAGTGATGGGGTGGGACTGTCAAGAATGGCACTTCTGTATTGGAGCTAGGCTGAAGGGGATCAGTCTGCCATTTGAGAATTATTTCAGTGCTGCAAAAGTAGCCAGCAATGCAAGGTGTGGGTTGGGGTCTGCCGTGTCACGTCACAGGGTTGTCCAAGCAGTAGCTTCACAACTCTCAGCTTGGTTTATACCTTACTTATTGCCTATTGAAATATTCTGCTCTGCTTCGTGGACATGAAGCTAGTGGTATCAGTAATGGGTCCTGCTGCCTTTTGCCTCTGCTCAGGGCTTTGTCTGGGCCAGTTCAGTCGCAGCTGCAAGTGGTTAGCATTTTATGTCTGTGAGCCCATGGAAGTGAGTTGGGGACCTGAGTCTATTGCCAGCACTAAACTGAAGTTGTAAATGACCATGTCTGACTATTTTAAAGTGTTGTGCGTGCAATGAGAGAGCGTGCACTGACGACAGGATCAGATCCTTCTCTGTTTGTCTCTCCAGCGAGATTCTAGGTATCCCTGCATGGAGTGCAAAACTCTGGGTGGCAGAGTCAGCAGAGCAGCTTGATGCCATTCTCTTTCCTACCTCTGAGGAAAGGAGCTGATCACAGACCTACTGTCTTCTGACAGTCCATGGCTGCTGGACAGGTCCCTTGGTTAATAATTTATTGCAGTTCTGGGGCTGTTGGAATTGAAAAAGGAACTGAGGAGTGTAGTGGCCAGATTATCGCCTTGAGTAAATCAGGAAAGCTCCATTGAATTCACTGAAGCTCTGCGATTCACACCACGTAAGGCTTGGCCCTACAAGAGCCTGGGTTTGTTAGGAGGAAGTGAGGCATTTTGAGAAGTGCTGTTACTTTTTTCTCCCCAGATTGAATCATTCATGAAAGTCATACATTTGTGTGATTTTAAATAAATAGCCATTGCCCTCAAAATATTGTGAAAGAGCAATCTATCAGGAGCACACAACTGCAGCAGAAGAAGAGGAGAAATATTTCCCCATAAAATGTGATCTAAAATTGCCTTTCCTTTCACACAGCTCTCACCATTTCACTTCCCCCACTACTTGGGAATGGACAGTATTTTCATTTATATTGGAGAAACTCTTAGAGGGCTTTACAGAGATTGAGGCCCTATTGTACAGGCACATGAGAGACTCTCTGTTCCAAAGAGCTTATGAACTAATGAGGCAAGTCAGACAAAAGGTGGGAGGGAAACAGAAGCGACTTGGACAAGATCACATAGTAAGTCAGTAGCAGAACCTGGAAAAGAAGCTTAATATCCTGAGTTCCTGAGTGCCGTCTGCTAGGGCACGTTGCCTCTTTGGTGCATTTGGCTAAGTAAATCCAAATAAAGGCTTTGTGAATCTTTAATTCACCACAGCAGGGGCTTCAGTAGGTTTGAAATCTCCTCTACTGTTTACTATTTCCATTAAATTCGTAGTAAGCAGAAGTACAGATGACACAATGCCAGTATCTAGTGATTCAGCAACAATACATTAAAAAGATGACATGGCTCTAAGGGGCAGCTCAACCAGCTGGCAAGTAAAGATTGAAAGACTGTCCCACATCACAGAAGAGACAGGGTTAATAAGTAAATTATGAAAAACAAATTGAATGAAAATCCAGCAACTCCCATGCCAAGCAGTGCGTTAGGAGGCAAAGGAGTAGACTAGGTGAAGCAATTGACACATCTTGGCAGTCATGTGCAAACTGATGGGGATGTCCAGAAGGAAGTGATGTCTTGACTTGGCAAGATGGCAGCTGCATTCAGTAGCTTAAACAAGATTTGGTCATTGGAAATCTACAACAGATCAAAATGTGGATCTTCAACTCAAATGTTTATTTTCATCTTAACATATGGGTGTGAAAGCTGGATGTCCAGCAAAGTACAGACAGATGTCTAAATGCCTTCCTCAAGGAAACTACTAGGTATTAAATAGAATGAATTTATAACAAATGCTGAGATTCATCAAAGAGTTCAACTGCCCCTTGTCTTCAACGTTATATGGACAGGAAGATGGAAATATCTGGAATGTGTGTGAAGAGTGAAGCCAGTGTATCTGTGTGAGCATGCTGCCATGAGGCAGCTTGAGGGACATGAAAACGGGACAAGTGAAAGAATCCTTCTGTCACTGCCACTCACAGGGAAAAGCTATGGGAATGAACACAGAAGACACCCAAACTGCGGCTCAGGATAGACAGTAATGGTGTATTCTTGGTCATTTATCTAAGTGAAGTATAATGGCATGTGAAGGAATCTCTTGGAGTGGAGGGAGACCAAATGAGCTATGCTAGGAGATGAGTATCACTTTAATGAGACTAGTGCTAGGCAATATTTTTCAGTCACAGATTCAGTAAAACCAGAACATTTTGTGCATTTGTCCTGATTTTGCCAAACTGTTCATATAAGGGGGAAAAAACAAATTCCAAAAAAGTTGCAATATTTAATTTTGACTTTTTTAAAAAACAAAACATTTTGATTTTTTACCATTCACAGTGACCATTTGACTTCAAATTTTATTTGAATTTAAAAAGTTTCAAAATGGGTTGAAATAAAACTCAGTGTTTTGCTCCATTGGAAATGAAACTTTTTTTCAATTTGCTGAAAATTCCAAAAGCTTTTGAATGCAGTGTCCAAGTGCTTGGAATTGCCAGCAAACTGAAAACACCAGGACTGGGACAGCTGTAAGCATGACAGAAGCCATGCATGGCAGTAAAGTACCACACCATTGCCAAGTGCTCACCCAAGAGAAACTCTTCCTTATGTCCCAGTCCCCCCTATCCCTCCACCCCTGGCACACCAATATGGCGCTTGTTCGAAATAAAACAGTTTGCTCATCTATTTGCTAATTAAATCTCACATATGGAATAAATTATGTTATTAGACAAGGAAATAAACTACTCTAGAGTAATGCAAGAGAAGAAAAGGCGGGTGTTCTATTGCTATGAAAGCCGTGCAGCATTTTGTTGTAAGTACCCCTCAAGCTTCAGTAAATTCCATTGCAAATGTGGTATTTAGGATCAGTAGTTTTTGAGAGGAGGCAAAGGATTGGCTTTGTCTAACGGATGCTCATTTAGCCCTGGGTCTGCTAACTATTAAAGTCAGTGGAAAAGCTCCCATTGAAATGGATGGGGTCCTAAATGCTTAGAAACAATAACTTCACTGGGTGTTTGTCCTCTGCCTTATTAGTAGGCTCTACCAGCAAGATATTGGGCAGCACATGGTCAGTTGTTCTGAAGGCAGAACTCCCCTTGCAGGTCATTATCTGGGAAGAAGGAAACAGCAAGAGCAGATACAAGAAAAAGGTGGTTCTTGTGCACACACACTGAAAGGGATGAATAAATAAACATTAACCATTGTTGAGCCAGCTCCCCTGTGGGGCGTGCAGAGAAGGGGGGAAATGAAGAAATAGCAGTAATGAGACAGCTCTCCCGAAAGTAGCCAAGCCCAGGAGAACAGCTCCACAACAGGAACCTACAACATTAAAGGAGTCAAAAAAAAAAAAAAAAAAAAAAACAAAACAAAAAAAACCCCACAGCCAAACTACACTTCCTGTTCTGCTGTCATATGGACAGATACACGGACATGCTTTTCACTGCACAGTCATTGCTTTTAGAACTATTTTAACCCCTTGAAACAAAACCAGAATGTCTCCATATCTATATCCCTTTTAGCTTCTTCCTCTTCAACAACACCCTGATGTGCCGCTAGCCTTAGGGGCATCGCTGGTGCCGGGCACCCTGGGGCACGTGCCCTGAACTCCAGCACCAGTGCCACGGATCTCCGGCCCCCTCCCCGGCTGGGGATGTGGGGCCCAGCCGCCTGCCATGCTTCCTCTGTCCCTCCCCGCCCTGGGATCTGGGGCCTGGCTGCCTGCCATGCTCCCTCCGTCCCTCCCCGCCCCAACCAGGCCAGGCAGTGTCAGAGCCGGAGTGGTGTGGGGCTGTCGGGGGTCCGGGGCTCCCTGCATGCAGCCCGCTGGGACCGACCCGGACCCTCCATCTCCCCTGCAGCCCGGGGCCAGGGCCAGGGCGGAGGGAGCCGGTTGATGGGGCTGGGGGCTGGGCGGGCCGACTCGGGGTCCCGGCTGTGCGCGGAGCCGGTTTCCCCCCAGGAGTGGCGGGGTTGGTGGGGGGGGACGACACACAGAGCCTCTGCCCCCAGCCCCTCGGGACAGACGCTGCTGCCCAGCCGAGGATGCACCCCAGTCTCGGAGGCGGCCAAGAACCGGCGCTTGGGAGCCGCATGGCCCTGTGGGGGGATCCGGGGAGACGCCGCTAGGGTGCGGAGCCTGGCCTGGGGCAGTGGGGGGAGGCGGCCACTGGTGGGGTGGGGCAGTTTGTGGCCCGGTGCCCTGGAGAGGAGCCACGCAGCGGTGCTGGGCTCTGTCCCTGGTCTGGTGGCTGGGGGTGGGGCGTGCGGGCCGGGGTGGGGCTGGGGCCTGGGCCTGTACCCCAGGTTCCTCCTCCGGCCAGCAACACTCCTGGCCAGCCTTAGGCAGCTTGTTGCAGACAGCATGCCTAAAGGTTAGAGAAGGAACCAAAGGCTATGTCTACACTAGCAAATGAGTCTGGACTAAGCAAGTTCAGTCTGGGCTAATTTGCTCCCTGTCTACAATAGCCTTTGGCTAGTTCAAACTAAAAATCTTCTAGTTCAAGCCAGTCAAAGCTTAGTTCAAACTAGTTAGTTCAGCTGGTTAGTCTGAACTAACTGCTTAGTTCAAACTTATTTCAAAATTTAGTTTGAACTAGCATGATGTAGTCAATCTAGTTAGAACTAAATAAGCTTGAACTAACTTTTAGTTCAGACTAGCCGAAAAGTTAGTTTGAATGAAAAAAAGCACAGATAGTTCAAACTAAAAAGTGCGCTTAGTTCGAATTAACTTCAAACTACTTAGTTCCGATTAAGAAAGTCAGAATTAAAGTTTTAGGAGTATGTATGGCCAAGGAGTTTGGAGACCTATGTTCTCTTCCTGACTCTGCCATTGACTCTCTGTCCATCCTTGCTGGTCCATCTCTGGATGAAAAGGTGCTGTGTTAGTGTGTGTTGCTGTTAACTCTCTCAGGCACACTGCAGGCAGGACCACCTGAATCCTAGGATGGAGACATTAAGGCAGCTACAGTTGCTCTCCAAACCTATGTCTGTGCTTGGAGCTGGGGCTGAGATTCCCCACTCAGATAGACGTGCTGGCAATGCTAAGTCTCATCTGAGCTAGCACACTGAAAATATTAGTGGGAACAGCAAAACTAGCCAGCTGCCTGCAGTGCAAACTCACTTCACCCCATTCTAGCCCAGCTAGCCCCATGTTACTACTTGTAGAGTGCCTGTCCCAATGAAAACTAGACTGGGAATGCATATGTGAGCTGGAAATCATGGCCCCACCTTATAAAGTAGATGTACCTATAATCATGCAAGGAAGTTTGCCAGCATTACTCTATTGGTATGTTAAATCCCAAGCAAGCTCATTAGAGTTCTAACTGGGGTTGTCCTTGCTGCACTAGCTACTTGCTCAAGTTTGCTCTGCAGATTGGTTTCTCTCCTTAATGCAGTGGCTTCTGCTGCTCCTGAATGGCTCTCCTGTGGACTGGCTCTCCAGTGATGGAGGCTGTAGTCATAGGAGCAACCTTGTTTACTCACAGGCAGTGAGGTTTTGCTGTTGATAAATGCCGTAGCTTCTTATGGAGGGATGACAGCTGCTGCACCATACTTAAGGTTGCATCTGAGTTTGCATTGTTGTTGTCACTTGGCCTGACCTCTAACATCCACAAAAGTAGTAGGTGGATGTCAAATTGGGTGGGTTAAATCTGAGACCAACGCAAGATTTTTCTGCAAACTGTGAAGTGAATCGGTGAGGAAGCCATCAGTTATGACCCCCTAGATTGCTAATTATTTTGTTACAGGGGAGCCTGCAGGTTCAGTCCAAGATCAGAGAGCTAGTAGTCAGTTCTTATAGAGGGCTTTCAAACATAGCTCCCCAAATAGTTTGCAAAGGGGGTCAGTGCCTTTATTCCACTTCAACAGCATAGAAATGACTTGAGCAAGGTTGCACTGGCAGTCAGTGGTAGAGCTGGGAGGAGAATCCAGGTATCTTGGGTTCCATGCCAGTCCCCACCTGCGAGACTAGACCCTGCTGGCTTTTAACCACACTGCCTCCTTGAAGGTAAAATCATATGCACTTCACATGCTGATCTTAACCAAGTTACTTGTGTGAGATGCACAGGGAGCTGGCAGGCAAGGGCTGCTCCCACCCTCCACAATACCCACTGCCCTGCTGATAAATACCTTTGATATTAAAGTGCAGTCCATCCTGCCACTGATCCTGGCTGACCCTGCAAACCTTGAAGCAATCTAGAGATGTAGGATGATGATTGGTGGGCCCATTTGTCAAAAGAAAGGGTGATGTGAAGCGTGGTTCTATAATAATATCTTAGTAATCTAGTTCCTTTTATCTTTCTTAACTGTGTATTACTCCTTGTGCTTGTGGATGAGAGATGCCTTTTGGAGCATAAATTCGGCTGCTGTTTCTTTTTGTGTCTGAGGAGGGCTTGAAATCTTGCTTATTGCCAACACAGTGGATGTCCAGCCAGCAGCTCCCAGAGTCTTCCCTAGTCAGCCTTGGATGCAAACTGACTGGCTCCCATTGGGAAGGGGCCATAATCCTCTGCTGATCCTCACAAGATGCTGTTTAGTGGTTGTGAGCCAATCTATTCCCATTTTCTAGACACATTCCACCCCCAGGTCCTCCAAGTGCATTACACAGGATGTGATCAATAGCATGAAGGGCTGTGTGAAAACCCACACCCTATATGTCACAAGTTTGTGACACTGGGGTCCCTGGTCTTGTGAGTCTCTTCAACTCTTTATAATCCCTAAGGCACCATATGACAGTACTAGTGGGGGCCTTTTCCAAGCAGATTTTAGCTGGTGGGCTATCCTGGGAGAGCTCTGATCAGTTCTCTCTTACCTCTGCCAGAGCACTTCAGTGGCTAGGCACAGCTGGTGGGCTGTTGCTCAGTGCATTCCTGGCTCTGTCCAGTGACCCAACTGCACTGGAGTACCTGTTAAAGAAGAGTAAGAGAAAAGGACCCAGAGATTCTCCCATGCAGGGAAGGAGAAGAAAAGGCCTGAAAGTCTCCAGCCAAAAAGTGACTGTCCCGTCCTTCAGTACAGGCTAAGCCTGCTACAGATTTTTATGGTCCCAAATCTAAATTTTCCCAAGATCCAAATGTTGGGGCATAGGCACATCCTTGTCACAGAGAGATTTGCAATTGCTCTTATATAGCTTTTACCGTCCGTGATCTGTGGAGACACTAACACTTCGCTAGGGTCAGCGTCATTATTCATTTTACAGCTGGAGAGTCTGTGGCATGGGGAGGGGAAGCGACTTTATTCAAGAGCTCCTGGGAGGAGCCAGGAATAGAACTGAGGGCTCTTGACCCACAACTACTTGCCCTTATCACTGGATCACCCTTCCTCTCTCCCTGATAGCTGTGTGTTAATGAAGGAAAAACCTGACCCTGCCTGTCAGTCTGAATAAAACTGCAATCAGTAAGTGTTAAATTGGGCACCTGGAAACTACATCCACAGGTTCCTGGTCTGAACGACCTCTGGTCAGAGCATAAGAATGGCCATACAGGGAGAGACCATGGTCAATCTTACCCAGCATCCTGTCTTTCAACAGCAGCCAGTCCACAGACTCCAGAAGGGATCAAAAAAACAGGGCAATTATAGAGTGATCCACCCCCTTTCTTCCAGTCCCAGCCTCAGCAGTCAGAGAATTAGAGACACCCAGAGAATGTGGTTGCATCCCTTAATATCTTGGCTAATAGCCATTATCTGTTCTCCAAGAACTTACTTCATTCTTTTTTTAATCCAGTCATGCTCTTGGCCTTCCCAGATGTGAAGGAATGAGGAGACTTCTGGAACTGTCTTGGGAGGTCATGGACTGTACCTCAGTTTTCCTTGCTTTCTGTTAATATATTCTGGTGATGGGACCCAGGTGTGTGATTATTACAAGGACCCCTGAAGAGTGGATGGGCTCTTAGGCAGACCTTACCTGCACCCCAGGTCCCTCCCTACCAGTCTCACAGGTTGTGACCGGTTAAGACCAATGAGTGGAGTTTCCCTAGCCCAGGCAGAAGACAAAAGATTAGGGTAGAGGTCTGGGGATGAATGGAGGAGAGAAGGGCAGGGGCTACAGTGGGCATCTAAGGGTAGGGAACCCCAGAACATGGTCCTGGTCCTCCTCGGGGTCTGCTGCTGTAACCTCTAGTTAATCTGCTAGCCAACCTTCTATGCTGTGAATGTGAATGCTAATAAACCCTTCTGAGCTCCATGCTGGCTGAGTGTTACTTCTGACTGGTTGGTGGGGGTGGGACCTTTGGTCTGTGGAGGAACTCCCTGGATCCCTCCTGGGGAGGGGAACTCCCACGGGGGAACTCCCATAGGGAGTTCCAGGCAGAGCAGGGGTCGAATCCTCTGAGACTGAAATTTGGGAGCTGGCTGCATGGTAGCGTAGAGACCTGGGCTGTACTGAGGCAGACTCCACCACAGCAGAGTCCTGATCAGTGGGGACTTAGAAGAGACCTAAGCATGATTCCTGAGGAGCTCCAGCACACCAAGCTAGGGAGTTAAGTGTTGAATTGGCTGGCTCAGCATGTGTTCTAGCTTGCACCACTAATATGTAACACATCATCATCTTTCACACTTCCTGCCAGTCCTCTTCCCTCAGGCTGTAATTTCTCTCAGGCCACTGCAGCAGTAGACCTTTCCACTGATACTTCATTTCCTCAGAAGTGAGAAGCATATAGCTACTGCTAGGGATTCTGGCCCTTTAAGAGCAGGTTGTGAGTGTAGTTGAAGGATGGGGAGAGGGGAGTGTGGATTCCTGCAGCAGGACATGGGTCCATATAGAGCCCATGGACCCAGTTTTGCACTCAGTTATTCAGGTGCTGATGTGGAATGGCTCCTCATGGAATAATGGAGAGCAGGACTTGTTTCCTTGAGCAGCTGCAGGGAGCAGGGAAGTTACCACTGGTTCAATGGGAGACGGAGTTGCTTAAAGAGCAGCCTTTCCCAAACTGCATCATTCTCCAGCTGATCCTCCATTCCTCCTGCTGTGATTGCGAGGAAAGCAAACAGCAGGTACCTGGACAGTGGTCGATTCCTGAGTACGCGGTTGCAGGAACAGCAGCAACAGCTGATCCACTTGCTTGCTGCCTCTGACCTTTCAATAACTGTCTTGCACTGTAGGCTGAGCCACTGTGCTCCCACCCAGTAAGCACCTCTCGCCAGGTTTGTAGCTACCTTAGGTCACCTCATTTTCTTTTGTACCTGGTGGACTCTGTTCAACACCTTTTGATAGCTGCGTGCCTTCTGTGGCAGCAAGTTGCAGGCATATCAGGAATAGCCCACCACATTGTGAGTTTGTATCTAGGGCTGCATTTAACCACAAGTCAGCAGGGTCTTTGCTTATAAAAGAATGTGTAGGGGCCAAGTCTCAGAGAAGGCCTAAGGAGTATGTACAGAGTGCTCTTCAGTATGGGGTTTTGTGGCTAAAACAGAAAAAAGGCAGCGCTGAAGATGGGACCTCAAATCTGGGTGCCTTCATGTTCTGGCAGGGAGGCCTGAGTTCAAATGCCTGGAGCTGAACCATTACGCTGGGACTCTGGTTTTGTGATGAAGCCCAACTACCCAGAGGCTTTGTCTTCTACTTCAGGCATGACCATGGTCTCCAGAGAACAGCTGCGGATACAAGATGGCTGAGACCTAAGGAGACCAAGTTGCTGAAATCTTACAAGAATGACTGGTTGGTTTTGGTGAGCTTTCAGCACTAATCCGTAGGCCAAACCTGAACCCTAACCAAAGTCTAGCCTCCATTAAGCACTCCAGGCAGCTGCATTGAACCCAGACCCCATTTACTTTGTCCTAAGCAGAGTTCTGCTTACACTCCCTGAATAAACTAGGGTACACACTAGCCCATTAGATGTGTGCCATAGTGAATGTAGAGCAGCAGTGCCAAGGTTCTTGAGCCTGCTGGGGGTGGAAGTGAGCTTGGTTTGATGTACAAAGTCAGAAGGGAGCTAGGCTGAACTTGGTAGTCTGGGCTGAATGTGGAGGTTTTGTTCAAAACTCTGAGTGATCATCTGCAAACTGAAACCTCAGTTTCACACATTTTGATAAAGGATAAACTACAGTGTCATGAAAACTGGAGAGCCTTCAGACAGTGTCTGGGGCTGGAAGATTGCTCTGGGAGCCCATGGGCAATCACTGTCTCTGGTATACGGTGCTTTCTGTGCCAGCCCAGGCACACAAGGGGAAATAGTGTGTTGTTGTAGGAATTGCAGTTGTGCAGGTGCCTGATAATGGTAGCTTTAGTCCTTATGGTGCAGCCCTGGAATAATGCACTGTCAAACTGGATGCTGAGCCAGGCTTGGGAAATACCCCTGTTCAACCATGTATCATACCTTACCTGGATAGTTTTTGCTTGGGGTGGGGATGTTGACAGTCAGTGGGGATTCAAGGGCAAACTCTATTGCCCTGAAGTATTTGGCTTGGAAACAGGCCACTTTAAACAACACTTCTTCCTGTCACTGTGGCAGTCAGTGGGCACACATATATATGTCCTAGACAGCTGCTCCTCTGCTGTGGGTAGAGGTCTGTGCCATGTGGATGTGGCAGTTAATAAGTGTGCAAGGGATTGGATGCATGACCTGTCAACACTAGTGCTGTGCAGATTTTGCAGGCTGTCAGCCCAGTCTCAGGGCTCTGAGAGCTAATGGTGATAAGTAGATTGATAAATAACATTTTTAAATGGAGCGTCTCACCAAACAGCTGAAACACCTGGCCCCAATAGCCAAGATAATACATGAACATACAGCAGCTGCACTAAGGGGCAAAGGATTTCCCTTCCCAGACATGAGCAGCACTAGCTTCTAGCCTCCCATCCAAGGAGCACTGGCTGCACCTATTCCCTGTCTAGTGATGCAGTCGATGTGTTCCCTCTTCCCTGTGGTGGGGCAAATAAGGCTTCTCCCAGTACCTAGTTTTCCTGGTTTCCCCAGAGCATGACAGGGAGGTCAGGCTCCTGCATCATCTGAAAACCACCAGGGGTTGGGGGAAGCCAGCCTCAGCTGGAAACAGGTCAGACTATGGGGTACCCTGGCACACCTCTATAGGTAAGGTTTGAGGATGGTGGTGGCTGGAGTCAGGAATATCCTGGAGTGGGGAGGTAGGGGAAGCACTCTGGTCTCCAGTTTAACTGTGTAGCTAGGTGCTTGTGTCATGGTCAGCATTTCTAGTGAAACCAAAGCTGCCTAATGCAGAGTGAATGGTTTTCTGAGTCTTGAGTTACATGCTGTTTACATGTGGCTGGGGAATGGCTTTCTGGATAGCCCCTGGTTCTGTATTTTCTATTATAAAAATAGTGTCAACCCTGGGAGAATGGTGGCTTTCTGTAAACAAGAGTTCGAATGTGTTTCAGAACAGGTTTGTTTTTGGTGCTCGATCCTAGGGAGGGGATGAAGCAAGATGCAGTATTTCTCCAGCTCTCTGTAATCCAGCATTCTAGTATGATTACATGATGGCCATCATCTGTGCTGACAAAGGGATTTGAATTGGGGATCTCAACAGCTCCACAGTGCTGGGCAGCAGGCTCTAGCCCCTAGACTTTGGACTACAGCCTGTTGTCCCAGCTGTGCGGTAGTGAGCACTGACTTTGCCCCCTTCCCCCCCAGCACAAATCACCCCTGGTGTTGGCTCCAGCCCTGGGCTTTGGCTACATGCTCCATATCCTGGCTGCAGGCCCCCAGATCTGGCATTTGCCTCCCCTAACCCATCACCCTGGTCCTTGTTGCCTCTTTATCCACCTCCTCATTCAGGGCTTAATTTGTCCCCAGCTTGCCAGGGCTGAGCAAGTCTGCTGTGAAAAGTGATATTTGTATGTTTGTTAACATCACTTTTCACTGCCTCCCAGCTAGCTAGCAAGTCTGCTGCTGTGCAAAGTGGTATTAACAAACACACAAATATCACTTTTCACAGAAGCAGACTTACCAGCTAGCAAGTCTTTTAAAAAGCAACCAAAAAGCCTAAGAAATAACAATGACAAGAATGAGCAAAGCACTCGATTTATGTTTCTATTCTGATTAAGTCCCAGTAAAGAATAGAGGTAACTCTACATTATTTTTATTATTGAATCTGCAAAAAAAAAAAAAAAAACAAAACCACCAAACAACCCTATGTGAATAAATGACAATGATTTGGACACATATGTGCATATTTATTAGTTTTTCCTAAATTTAATTAAGTATTTAGGAAAAATTATCAGAGTGGCCACCAACTAGAGCCCATCAAAATTTTGGTGGGAGGCCTCCTATTGTAGACACACCTGGTGCTAGAGACATTTTGCATTTGGCTTTCGATTTCACAGCACATGGAGCTTCAGCAGAGTCATACCCCAGTCAGCTGATACTCTGTACAGTCACTCACCAAAAAGTAATACATGCCTTAGCGATCACTTTTTCTAGAGAAAGATCGCAAGACACAGTATAAGTGTCAACATACTCCCCTCCCCCCACATGGCCGAGGACACCCTTTGTAAGCAGTTAGCCAATTTTTCGTATGCCTTAGTATTTTCTGAACACTCTGGCCCCTGTTTCTTTTATTTTCACCAGAACACAAGATATCAGGTCAAATTCTGCTCTTTATGTCAGAGTAAATCCAGAGTAACTCAGGAGAAGACAGTGGAGTTACTCCAGAATTATGCTATGTGACAGAGCAGAATCTGTTCCTATGGCTTACATCAGTCCAGTGCAATTGTATCACACTGGAAGCAGAATGTCCCTTTCTGTGTCCAGCCCACAGAGAAAGAGGGTCTGTTTACAGCTCCCTACTACTAAAGAACAGCTGCAGCTCAGTGTAGGATTCACATCTCTGTGTTGCTGTTATACAGTTCCCCAAACCTTCTCCATGTCAGTCCTGTCTAATTCTTTAGCCAGCAATGCAAAGCCAAGATTTTTTTAAGTATCCAAAATGCATCACTTTTAATGGTTACTTGCATTAAAACCCATCAGCCATTTTCTGGGCCACTGTGCCCAGGATAAAGAGCTAGAAGAGGGTGAGGAGGAGATAGAGTCCATGCTGTCGTGAGATGGAGAGATTTGGAGGAGGGTGCGGAGATGGCCAGATGATAGCTAACAGAAATAGAATTTATACGCAAAGAAAAGCAAGATCTCAGCAAAGGGTGGGGAGGCGAGAATGTGGCCATACAGTCAACTGAGTGCATGCCCCTCTCCTCCTTAATACATGCTGCTCCTACAGAGATGCAGCTGAGCCCTTCTTTTCACTTAAAGCCTTGCACATCCTGCATCAGAGCAGTTGCATTAAAGGAGGGTCCAGAGAGACATGCCAGGTATCCTTTCCCCCCTGGTGGTGGGATAGAGGAGAAGGCAGTCACACTGTGGAAGTAAATTCTAAAGCAAGGAGAGGTTGGTTGGAGGTGACATCCCAGGACTGAACTCAGTGGAGCCAACACACTCAGGGAGATTTTCAAAAGCACAAATGGCAGCAGGATGCCCAACTCACTTAGGAGAAAAATAGGAGTTAGGTACCAAATTGCCATTAGTGCCTTTGAAATACCCACTTCGCTGTAACACCTGAAGTTACGCCTCTGCCTACAGTCTGTACGTAATCCACTGAATCCGCTCTAGTGACTCCACCAGTTGTCTGAAATGTGGTGAAACCCTTTTCCTCTGGGCACTGGTACTTGGAGTTTCTCCATCTCTCCTTTTAATCCAGTAGAGAGCCGGTGCCTGGAAACCAGAAGCAGATGCTGTCACATAGAATGAGGCACAAATGTTTAAGTGAGGGTCCTTAAGCACTGGAACACCTTACCTACGGTGCACAGTGTCTCCATCACATAGAGTCTGTAAATCAAAACTGGGGATCTTTTATACAGAGGTGCTCTGGCTCACCCACAACTTATGGGCTTGAGGCAGAGATTCTTGAGCGAGGTTCCTCTGGCCCCTACTCACAGCAGGTCATACCAGGTGATCATAATGTGCCCTTCAGGCCTTAGAATCTGTGTCTTTCCATAATGCTGTCCCCGCTTTAGTTCAAATATAATTTCCCCTTTTCTTTTCTAGCATTGTTCCTGCCTTGTCTCACTCAGATGAAAATCTTCCCTTCCTCTTAAATCACTATCTGTCCATCCTCAGTCTCTCTGGATCCCACTCTTCTGCCTAGTGTCCCCAGAGCTCCTGAGCCTGTTCTGCTCCTTTCTCTCTTCTTGATTGTGACACACTATTTCTGGGGATCAGGAGATGGAAAATAACCAGGCTCAGGACAGGAGCTCTGGGGACCCGAGCAGGGCTGGCATGCAATGGAACATAAACAATGTAACAGAGAAACACCTGTGATCATCCAAGCTTTGCCCCAGGAAGAAAAGCCTAAATGCAGGGAGAAACTGCCATTTTTTTTCCAACTCATGCTAATTGTTGGCTGTCATTCCTGTGGCTGAAGCAGAGACCTTCATGACTGGCCCTCCTGTATAACTAGTCTCTCCGCTTTCACTCATCTGGTCAGATCTGCTTCTTCCTGGAGGCTTTTGTCTCCCGTAAGTTTAGTATCTACCCTTTCTAACAGCTGCTGGGTCCTATTATACCTGTCCCAGGAATGTCCTCATAGGCCAAGCTGTTCTAACCTAGGTCCCATGACCGTGTGGTGGTTCCTTCATTCGCTGCAGGACCCCCTTTGTCTTCCCACGGGCAGTGTCTTTAACAGTTACAGATTTGAAACGAGCAGCATGTTCGTATCTCATCTCCTCATTCCACATTCTGATATTGTTGATCACTGCATATCGGAGGTGGGGGGGGGAGTGGAAATAATTTCAGCATTTAATGGTGTCGTGAAGGCATGTTTATTCCCTAAGGAGGGGATGAGTGCTTCTGAGAGAAAGAAACCCAAGGAAAGGATAATAGACAGATGATTAGGCAATTTCCGGAGCCCCTCCCTCCACTTTGCTTCATTTTTGTTCCCCTTTTCTCTAGTTCCTGCTCTTCTCCCTTCTCTACTCCCCCCCCACATCTTTATTTCTGTGGGTGAGCGTCTGTCCTGTGCTGATGGCCAACAGAAGGGTTTGGTTCTTGGTCACACTGGAAGAGTGAATTTCACCCTATATGTACAGGATTCATGCCAAGGACCACACATGCATTGAATGGAGATGCTTCTCACCCCAGCACAGGTAGTGAGTACATGGCTGTAGGTGGAGCTGTTTGTAAGGAGGCACTTGTAGGTTAGAACATCAGGGGGCAATCACAATCAGATTAAGGTGTTCCAGAATCCATGGCGCACAATATGGGACTCCTAATCTCCCCATCCCCACCTGAAGTGGCAGAGGCCCCTCAACATGCAACAGGGGTAACAGTGTGGGGCCCCCCAAAGCCGTGAGTCTTGGTGTTCATGTCTCATGCAATGAATGGATAGTTCACACCTCTCAGAGCTATTGTTTCAGACTGTTCTGCACATTCAGACGGATGCTCAGTTCCATGTGTTCTTTGCAATAATGAGGGCTGCATCCTTAGTTTTTACCAGAGCTTCTGCTGCACTCTCATGGGTTCAGAAACTAGAGTTCTAGGAATGGGCTTTGGGTCAATCGGTGAGTGAATAAAAATGATGGCTGAATTTTGCTGGTCTTTGGCAGCTCCTTAAGGTTGTGGGGAGCTGCAGGGAGGGTGTGGAATACCAAAGAAGGGCACCATAGTGTCTTTCACTTAAAAAAGGGAAACCTCACAAAAATTATGAGGTTAGTTAAATGGAAATTACAAGGAAAAATCCAAATGGAAAACTGCATGGAGACTGTTTGGAAACACTGTAATAGGAGCTCCAACTAAATGTTTACCTGAAGTAAAAAATAAACCTAGTAAGAAGACTAAAAAAAAAGTCACCATGGCTAAACAGCAGAGTAAAAGAACTAGCAAGAAATAAAAAAGATTTCCTTTAAAAACTGGAAGTCAAATTCTAGTGAGGAAAGTAGGAAGGAATGTAGACTCTGACAAGTCAACTGTAATAGTATAATTATGAAGCCCAAGAAAGAATTTGAGAAGAAGCTAGCAAAAAAAAATGACACCTAAGAATAAAACTTTTAAAAAGTACATTAGAAGCAGAAAGCCTGTCAAACAATCAGTATTGGGGTCACTGGACCACCAAGATACTAGAGAAGTATTCAAGAAAGACAAGGGTGTTGCGGAGAAGTTAAATGAATTTTTTGCATTGGTCTTCTCCACAGAGGATGTGAGGGAGGTCTCCACAGTCATGCTATTCTTTTTAAATGACAAATCTGAGAAACTATCCTAGATTGAGGCATCAGTAGAGATGGATTTCAACGAATTCATAAATGAAATAATAAATCAGTAGGACTAGATGGTATTAACAAAGCTGACCGAGGAAACTTCAAATATGAAATAGCAGGACTACTAACTGGGGCACATAATATATCACTGAAATCAGCTAGCGTACCAGATGACTGAGGATAACTAATGTAATACCAGTTTTTAAAAAATGCTCCATGCAATCCTGGCAATTACAGGTCAATCATAGGCACATTGGATGAAACTGTAATAAAGAACAGACTTATCAGCTACATAGACGAACACAGTATGTTGCGGGAAGAGTCAGCGTGGCTTCTGTAAAGGGAAATCATATCTTGCCAATCTATTAAAATTCAATGAGACTATCAATAAGCATGTGGACAAGAGTGATCCATGTCATATAGTGTGCTTGGACTTTTATAAAATTTTTGACAAACCTCCACATGCAAGGCTCTTAAGTAAAATAAGAGGTCATGGGATAAGAGGGAAAATATTCTTATGAGGATAATATATAAGAAATAAAGGATAGGAAGTTCCACATGGGTAGCTGTGGGAGCCTAATTCAGCAAAGAAAACAAGGAGTCTGGTGGAACTTTTAAAGACTAATGCATTTATTTATTGCATGAGCTTTTGTGGGAGGAAACCCCTCTTCATCAGACACTTGAAGATGGGGAACTTATAGAATGGGAACCAAATAAATGCAGGGGAATATAAGTCATAGGATCCGGTCAGACTGTTCAGCAAATTAAAGCCATTGTTTAGATTCAAACAGTGGACAGCAGCATATAGGAGGGAGGTAAGGGAGAAAGGAAAGCAAAATTACCTGCAGTTTTATTCAGCCCTAAGTTGATGGTGTCAAATCTTCATATGAATTCTAGTTCTGCAGTTTCTTTCTGAAGCTTTGATTTGTTATCCATTTGCCTGAGTACGACTATTAACAGATCATTAATGGAGTGATCAGGAAGACTGAAGTGTCCCCCTGTTGTTTTTTGAATGTTGGTATTTCTGATGTCAGATTTGTGTCCATTCTTTTGCGCAGAGACTGTCCTGTTTGTCCAGTGTATAAGGCAGGCAGGTGGAGGGAAAATAATTCTGGTACATGATGGCATAAATGGCCTTGGTAGATGAGCAGGTGAATGAGCCCTTGATGGAGTAGCTAGCTTGATTAGGTCTTATGATGGTGTCTTTTGTGCAGATATGTGAATAAAGTTGGCAACATGGTTTGGCAATATGCTTGCTTTGATGTTTCTTTTGTTAGGTCTGTAGTTGCTGGTGAGTATCTGTTTAAGTTTGGGGAGCTGTCTGAAAGTGAGGAGAGGTCTGGAATAATAATAGGAATAATAAGTTCACAAAGAAGAAAAGTAAATAATGGGGTTTTCCAAGGATTTGTTTTGGACCTCTGTTGTTCAACATATTTATAAATGATCAGGAAGAAGGTAAAAAGTGAAGTGGCAAAGTGTGCAGGCTCAAGATAGTTAAATAACTCAAGATAGTCAAACCCAAAGCTGATTGCAGAGTTACAAACCAATCTGACAAAAGAGGGTGACTGGGCAACAAAATAGCAAATGATAATCAATGTTGATAAATGTAAAGTAATGCACATTGGAAAACATAGTTCCAAATCTACATACAAAATTTTGGAGTCCAAATTAACTTATAGTGCTCAAGAATGAGAATCTAGAGTCACCATGTATTATTCTCTGAAAACATTCACTTGATGTGCAGCAGCAGTCGAAAAGGCTAACAGAATGTTAGGAACCGTTGGGAAGGGGAAAGGTAATAAAACAGAAAATACTATAATGCTGCTATATAAATCCATAGTATATCCACTGCTTGAATACTGTTTGCTGTTCTGGTTGCCCTGTCTCAAAAAAGATATATTAGAATTGAGTAAAAATACAGGGAAGGGCAAAAAAATATGATTGGGAATATGGAACAACTTCTATGTGAGGAAAGATTAAAGAAACCAAAACTTTTCATCTTAGAGAGGAAATGACTAAGGGGGCAGTATATGATAGAGGTTTGTAAAATCATTAATTATGAGGAGAAGGTTAATAAGGAAGTGTTATTTACCCCTTCAGAGAAGACAGAAACCAGGGATGACCCAATGAAATTAACAGTAGGCTTAAAACAAGCATAAGATGTACTTCTTCCACAAGACACAGTCAACGTATTGAGCTCTTTGCCTAGAGTTGTAAAGGCCAAAAGTGTAACTGGATTAAAGAAACAATTAGTTAAGGCCATGGACAATAGGTCTGTCAATGATTGTTCAAGATGGTATGGAGTGTAGCCCCGTGCTCTGCATGTCCCTAGCCTCTGACTGCTGGAAGCTGGTACTGGACAAAAGGGAGTGCATCACTTGACGACAGATAGCCCATTCTGCTCATTCTTTCTGAAGTATTTGGCCACTGTTGTGACAGGGACACTGGATTAGATGGACCATTGGCCTAATCAATATTGCCATTCTTATGCAAATTTTGGTAGAGCCATCATAGAAAAACTCAAGTGTTTGTGAACATAAGACTAAATTCCCTTCAGCCCAGGTCACCTGCTGTTATTCTGGTAGGAAGAGATTGGCATTGGAGGAAGGTCCTGTGACAGCTGGGAAGTTGGTTGATAAGGGTTGATGCAGGGTAGCTAAGGCTATGTCTACATGCCAAATTAGTCCGGACTAAGGGAGCTTAGTCTGGACTAATTTGGCCCATGACCACTCTAGCCTTTCCCTACTCTGAACTAAGAAATTTCTTAGTGTGGACTAGGCAAAGGTTAGTCCAAACTAGTAAGACTCCTTGGTTAGTTTGGACTAGCCAGCTTAGTTCAAATTTTAGTGCAACCTAAGCTCAGGCAATATGCGACATAATGGCTAGTTCAAACTCAAAATCTCAAACTAAGCCATTAGCTGGAACGCGCAGCTAGTTCGAACTAAAAAGCCATGGTTAGTCCGAATTAGCCCAAGGTTAGTTTGGACTAACCTTGGGCTTATTTAGGTCAGACTTGAAAGTCCAAACCAAATTTTTAGATGTAGACATAGCCGAGGGGACCTTGGAGGAGTGTGGCATTCTGAAGGAAGTTGTCAGAGGTTTATTTGGATCCAGTGGGCTTGTACGGCCTAGCTGCCAAAGTGCCTTAAATTTTACCTGAGTCATGGCATGATAACAATTACTGTATCAGGAGAAAGGATAGTGTTCCACAGCATTCCAGGCACTGAGTTTCAATCCTCACACATTAGGAATCTGATCACCAACCAGCAGGGGCAGGAAGAAATTTCTGTAGTTGACATGGTAATTATTGGGCTTTTATACCTTCCTCTAAAGCAGGGATCTCAAACTAAAATCACTACAAGGGCCACATGAGGACTAGTACATTAGCCCAGGGGCTGCACCACTGAAACCTTTTCATATTATGGTATTGCAAATTTTGATAGCAATAGTGTTGTTGCAGGCCGCAATAAATAACTTTAGGGGCCGCATGTGGCCCTTGGGCCGCAGTTTGAGACCCCTGCTCTAAAACGTCTTTAAAGGAGACAAGATGTCTGACTAGAGGGTATCATTGTTCTGTTCCAGGACAGCATTTCCTATGGAATGGAAGAGTGTGAGGAAGCTTGGGAAGAACTGGTTTCCTCTCCTGCCTCCAACAGAGAGCACTGATTCCAGGTCCAGGGTTAAATGCATTTATGGAGTGATGTGTGTGTCCTGGGGGATGCCCAGAACTAAACAAACATGGAGACTGAATTAAAATGCATTAAAACTGTTTCCTGCTGAGTTCTCACCCTCCCCCATAGCAAGGGGGAGAGAGGGGTCAGGCGTGAAAACTATAACTCCAAACTGCTTCCAACACTAATGACTTGCATTTGCCAGATAGCTGGAAACAGCCTGGTTAACCAGCTCAGCAAAAGCATCCTCTGAGGGGCTTGGAAGTGCTGATGCAGGTTGGTGGGGCAAGGGGCTAGGAAGCAGCTGAGGTGGCCTGGAATGGAATACAGTTCTGGGAGTTTTCTGATACAGGCTCATCAATCATCCTTCTCTACACGTTCCCTGGGACTGAGCAAAAAGTGGCTCAATTTGTTCGAAGTTGCCCTTGTTTTATTTCCCCCACCTTGACATTATTAAAAGTCGAGAAGAAGAAAAGACTTCGGAAGAATGGATACTATATGTACATATAGTGCGTATGTATTTATAAATATATATGTGTGCGGTTTCTCTCTCTGTACGCATGGTGTATATGTATAAACATTGTGGGCTAGATTCCCATTTATACTAAGGCCCTTGATACTATCCAGGCATTATAGAGGGAAATTAAAGTGAGTGCAAATTATATTTATATTCATTTTAAGGTTCCTTTATACTGTCAGGACGGTGTAATGGGGGCTGAATGAGAAACTGGCTTTGTTTCTATGACCATATGTATTATATGAAAAGGCTACTCTTTAATTTGCATAATCAAGCACTCCAAATTTATCAAATGCCAGATTTATGGTTGTCTATGCATCTCTTGTGTTATCTGTTTTGAGCAATGAATGAGGCAGGGGTTCTGTAGAAAAAATAGGATGTGCTCTTTTGCATCTGCTCAAGAGGGCCAACTTAAACTTCCATGGGTTATTTTAGGAATTCTAAGAATCGATTATAATGGAAAGTGTTAGGCAACCTAAATATAGGAGTTGCTAACAGCTCCACCTTTAGGATAAACATTGATGTTTGTATGTATAATATAATATAATATAATATAATATATAGAAATTGCTATACCAGATTTGGCTAGTGGTCTTTCTAGTGGTTTCGTAGCTTCAGCAGTGTCAAGTACCAGCCATTTCTGAGGAAAATGCAAGAACCCTAGTATGTACAGTTATGTAATAAGATGCCCATATGGGGAAGTTTCTTACAACCTCATTGAGCCTCAGTCTACATCTGAGGGCTTTTTGGCAGCAGTCGACTGCCAGTTATGCAAGGAATGTAAAATTCCTTGTGTAACCAGTGGCAACTTTCTAAGCTGCCAGTACACATCAGGGAAAAGCCAACTGCAAATCCTTTGCGCTTGGCTTTCCCCTATGCCCTCTGCCCCCCAGGACTTCCAGGACTGACTTCTGGGAGTGGCACAGCAAGTTCAGACTCACTGTGAACCAATCCCAGAACGCCGAGCTGATAGCAATGAACTTGGTGCCATTAGTATAGACATACCCTCAGTCTGTGGTTGTCTGTCTGGTGCTTGAAGCATGAAGAACGAGTACGCTGGAAAGGTATCTGGGGTTATAGCTGATCACAAACTACATATGAGTCAACATTGTAACACTATTGCAAAGAAACCAAATATCAGTCTGCTGTGTATTAGCAGTAGTGTTGTAAGCAAGACATGAGAAGTAATTCTTCTGCTCTGCTCCACGCTGAGCAAGCCTTAGTTGGAGTACTATATCCAGTTCTGGGTGCCACATTTCAGGAAAGATGTGGACAAATTAGAGAAAGTCTAGAGGAGAACAACAAAAAAGATTAAAGGTCTAGAAAAAGTGATCTGTGAGCGAAGATTGAAAAAAAATTAGGTTTGTTTAGTGTGGAGAAGAAAAGACTGACATAACAATAGTTTTCAAGCACATAAAAGCTTGTTATAAGGAGGAGGTTGAAAAATTGTTCTCTTCAGTCTCTGAGGATAGGACAAGAAGCAATGGACTTAAACAGCAGCAAGGGAGGTTTAGGTTAGACATTAGGAAAAACTTCCTGTCAGGATGATTAACCACTGGAACAAATTGTCTAGGGCAGCAGGTTGTGGAATCCCTGTCATTGGAGGTTCTTAAGAACAGGTTAGACAAGTGCCTGTCAGGAATGATCTCGTTATTACACAGTTCTGCCTTGACTGCAGGGGCCTGGACTAAATGACCTATTGAAGTCCTTTCCAGTCCTACATATCTATGGTTCTTTGAGAGTTTACATTGTTTATGAATTATTAATCCTATGGAATGGAACTGGGATATCCTCATTGTCCAGCTAAATGCCTGAAACTCTTCATGATTCTACTAAAATCTTGCCTTGATACGGTGAGTTCCACAGGCTAATTGGAAATTTTCTGATTAATTTCCATGGGTATTTGTACAACAAACGCAGAGTCCTGTGGCACTTAAAGACTAACAAATTTATTTATTGCATGAGCTTTCTGACTAAGTGGGATGAAAGCTCATGCAATAAATACATTCATTAGTCTTTAAGAGCCACAGAACTCCTTGTTTGCTATCCTGAGTTTGTTAACCTTCAGGGTTTGCTGCAAGGACCCACCTTTCTACCTGGCTGGAAAAAAGATGGGTATTGAAAAGGGTGTTGTGGGGGTCTGATGGAGAGGTTTGTTAATATGTTTTTCACTGGGTGATTTCATTGGGCCTTGGGGTAATTAACAGGTCTGCTTGTTCACTAGCATTTTGGTTACCAGAGATAGACATTGTCTTTTTGCAGAGCAGTAAAAAGTCAAATGACTCAAAATGTCCCATGGAACAGATTGAAAACCCCTTACTCACCTTTGTGAGGAGCTACTTACTATCCCTTTTTGGGGTAGTCCCCTTTAAATCAGAAGGAGAGGAAGCAGTGTAGTGAAAACATTGGAGATCCGGGTGGTTTGTCCATGAAGAAGTCACGTTGCTGCTCTCTGCCTCAGTCTCCCCTTCTGCAAAATGGAGAAAATGATACTGCATCTCCTTTTCTACTGATGGAAAGCTTTAAAGAGCTCAGGATGGTGCTGCTGTTATTATTTATTACTCAACTGCGTAAGTGCTCCTCAACATAAGTAAGGGTTGCACAATGTGGCCCTGGGGGTGGGAGAGATGTTCCTTTTATCAATTCAAATTTATCAAATTTCATTGACTGTCCACTTGTGCTTGTATTATAACAGAAGGTAAATGAGACCCTTGTTTACCCTCTTTCTACTATTCATTATTTTACATGCCTTTATCACATCCTTCCTATTCATCTCCTCCCTATATTAAACAGGACTAATCTCCACACGCTCTGTTTGCATGGAGGTGTTTCCAGGCTTCCAGTCATTTTTGTTACCAGCCATTTTGTTTGCTTTTTTCGACTGCTGCTGCACATTAAGCAGAGGTTTTCACTGAGCTGTCCACAGCGACACCCATGCCCTCTTCCCCCTGAGTTATTACAATTAATTTAGAACCCAGCAATGTTTGAGCCACTCACATTATTCCTGCCAACATGCTTTGTGACACATTTGTCAACACTGAACTTCATCTGCCATTTTGCTAGTGAATTATCTGGGTCATCCCACATGAGTGGCGATAAAGCCTTTTATCCAGCACTATCATGTATCCTATATATGCCACATATATTACAGGAGGACTGGAGTGGGGGAAAAAGAAGCCTTCTTTAGGAATATTTTATTGAAATTGAAAACATATTTGAAGACTGCTTTTCTTTTGTATTCTTCTGCTTGTAAGTCAAGGGCTTTAGTTACCTTGTGTTCAGCTATACAGGACTCAGAGGATGCCTCCAAAGCCTTAACATAGTTTTCCATATCTAAAAATGCCAGGATTTTAAATTCCAGTCACTGGTCCTTCCAAGGGTAGCCGGGCATGTTGGCAAGTTGAGAATCTCCAATGACCGATGAGGTAAAACTCCCATTTCCAGACCTTTAAGGGTATGTGTAATGTTTCCACTGGCCTAGGACTCTGTCCTGGCTCTTTGGCAGGTGAGGTTCTAGTAGGGAATTTATATCATGGGAGGGAGAAGAAGGAAATGTTATTGAAAAGAAAGGTCTGCAGGTTGTTGAAAAGAAGGTTGTTGTCTGATGGTCTGCAGGCTGTTGAAAAGAAAAGGCTTCTGCTGGAAGCTGCTCTAAGGTTGGAATGGTAGAAGAAGGCTGATGGGAGCTGGATTAGCAGGCAGGTGAGGCAGTCAGAGTTACAAGGAAAGTTGATACACGACTCTGCAATTTATCATTGTATAGCTCCTCCACTAAGTCCACTCATAAAGCTGGTCACGTTCTCACACCTGAGCCATGACCAATGGGTGGTTAAAAATGTGCTTCAGAGGCACCCTCAAAGCCAACGTGAAGAAATGCAATATTGACATAAATTCATGGGAGACCCAAGCCCTCAATCAGCCAAAAGGGAAGAGGATTTTGTGGCAAGGCTGTCAGTATTTTGAGGAGGGACAAGAGGAAAAGGAGAAGTGGGAAAGGAGGAAAGAACATGCTGTAGCCTGACAGCAATCCACTTCTTCCCCTTCTATTGAGAAATGTCTGCTCCAAACTGTGACAATGTCTGTGGATCTTAGAGGGATCCAGAGGGGAATAACAAGACCTACCAGCCATAAACTGTTTATCATTTTATTGGCAGACATTCATCCTCGAAATTCAAGGGACTACCAATGAGCTTCTCCACTTGTGCAGAGGATGCGTGTTTCTGTGTTTGCGGGCATGTGTACGATCTCTGTGCCACATCATCACACAGACATGCTAGTTAATCTACACATGTTGTTTGTTTATAGCCTGTTGGTCAACATGTGTCCTGAGTTTGTTACAGCTCTTTAGCCCAGGCATTAGCAACTTATGCTTTTAACTTCAGAGCTGCTCAGTTTAATCCCTGGCGTCAGCCAAGATGGCAGCCATCACATGTGGCTCTGATGAACTAACTGTCCGACACCCTTGTATGTCAGGGAAGTACTGATGTGAGGAGGTAGAGCAAGTACCCTAATTAACACAGAGCCAATAACTAAATTGCCTTAAGATTCAAAACAACTAGCCAAGTTTGATGCACGTTGGGTGTCCCAATCCCATTAATAAGAGCACCCTTTGCCTAATACAAGGGCAACAGTAATTGCCTCAAGGCCTGCACTGTTGCTAGTATATGCTGCAGTGGCCTGCACCATTACTGTATGACATGGCAGTAGTTTTTTCTATAGTGAATGAAGCTGTTCAGTGATTCAAGGCATGCTGGGACTGGAGCTGGAAGTGCAATTCCCACCCTGCAGAGCCACACTTGCCTTGGTGCGGATTGAGCTGATGTGCTAAATGCAGGAGGAGCTAGCTATCCTGAATAAGTGCCTATGGTCTTGGGCTGGGTTTTATTTGGGGCTACCCTTCTATTTTTAGTGTGCTAGTTTGATAAGAGCAAGCATCTGTCTGTCTCCTGTCTAGAGATTATTCCTCCAGCTCCAGACAGATGTACCTAGTAGGCTCCAAATGCTCACAGCACTGTCACTGCATGTGCTGGGGTGCTTCATTGTTGACTAACCAGGCTCGCTCAGCCATCACCAGGATTAGGAAGGAATCTTCGTATTGTAAGATTAGTTATTTAGTTTGACACTTTCAAAGAGGTCAGGAGGACTTAGATATTCCTGCTCTTTGAAAGTCTAACTCACAGCCTTTAAACTACTAAAAATAAAAGGCCTTGTGTTCCCAAGGCCCTTGGAAAAACTCACCCCAAGCAATCCTCAGTCTGGCTGGCTGAACTGGTGCTTGACTAGGAACCAAAATGAAAACACTGACGTTCCTCTTTTTCTTGAAAGTGACTGTAAACAGAGCTTTGTGGGGTTCTGTTCTGTGTTCATGGTCTCTCTGTGATTCAAGATCAAAACAGGCTCAGTTTGCAGGTGAAGGAACAGTTTTTCTAACGATGAGCCTGCAAGCTTAGCCTGGGATCCAAGAGTCAAACTGGGCATCTTCCATTGCTCATATCATCACGGGGAGAGCTGATCCACATGTTTTTCCCTGAGAAATGGCTTTTTCTTCCAAATGAATTTGTTTTGTGAAAAGCTGTCTGTTTTTAATTTATTTTTTAAAATGTGTCATTTTCTTTTTTTCTTTCTTTCCTTCATTTTTGGTTTCTCACTCTCCTCCCTTCCTCCCCCCCCCCTTTTTTCCCCCAGGCATTTTCAAACACAATCTTTTTCTGAGGAAAGAAGGAAAAAATCCATAAATGAATAATATTGGAAAAGTCATTTTATGAAAAAATTTGGAAGAAGAAATACTGGTCTGTTCTGAACTCTGTGACATAAAAGCAATTTTGTTTCACAAAATTGTTTTACCATTTTTGACCCTTTCTGACCACCAGTGATAAAGGTTCAGTTACACTTCTATAGCCCGGCTGTTTTCAGTGACTTTCAAAACGTGCAATTTATTGGAGGCTAGTAAACAATTCTGTGGGAGATACGTCTTGTCTTTGTGTTGGCTCTGCAGGGCTGACAGGAGTCTAAATCAGTAAAAATGGATTCTTGGTGCTAGTGTCAGCAGATCTGACTCTGAATCCACACAGGGAACAGATGCATGTACTAAGTTGGGGCCACATACATAGTCACTTAAGAATAAAGGTTTCAGAAGAAGATTCCTCAACCTGTGGGGAATGGACTTGCACCATAGGGAGGAGATTCAGGCCCATGTATCCTACCCTGATGCCCACAGTCCCTTTATTATAGACCTTTAAGAATGACCATGGGGTTAGACATTAGCCTTTACATGTCCCGTCACTGGCATTTTGCCTATTTCCAAGCCCAGCCGCTTACCGGAGACTGGCACTTTGCACTTGTAGGAGGGTGACATTTCATGCGCGGCATTTAAACATTAGGAAGTTGGCATTTCACACCTAGAGGATGTTGGTATTTATGAGCTAGGACACTGGCATTTCATGCATTGTTACCGTCCAGCAATTTAGACAAAGTCGCTCAGCCAGAAAGATCTAATGGACTTCTTTTTTTTTAAAGCAAAAGCAAACAAACAAAAAAGCCTAAACACCAAAATCCTTTATTTGATTTTTATTGTGCTGCAAATTAATGTATTTCTTGCTACATGAGAAGCCCAATCCCATTACCCTTTCTCGCTACTAGCTATTTTTAAGCTACTTATTCTTTGCTTTGAATCACTAATGGCCCCTTCCTTCCTTCAGTAATAATACTGTATATCATAAAGCAAACAAACAAGGAGTCCTGTGGCACTTAAAGACTAACAAATATATTTATTGCGTGAGCTTTTGTGGGAGAAAATCCTACTTCGTTTTCAAAACATCTGATGAAGTCGGATTTTCTCCCACAAAAGCTCATGAAGTAAATATATTTGTTAGTCTTTAAGTGCCACAGGACTCCTTGTTTGTTTGTTTTACTGAACTAGACTAACATGGCTGCCCTTTTGGATCTTGGCAAACTGTTTACTATAGTTCAGTTGCCTCTTCCATCCTGAAAATGGAAATTTGATAGTCTACAAAACAAACAAGGAGTCTGGTGGCACTTAAAGACTAACAGATATACTTGTAGTAAGTTGTGTAAGTTCCCCATCTTCAAGCATCTGACAAAATGGGATTTTCTCCCATGAAAACTCTTGCAATTTGTTAGTCTTCAAAAGTGCCACCAGACTTTTTGTTTGTTTTGCTAAGTTAAACTAATGGGGCTACTACCCCTTTGGAATTTGATAGTCTGTGGAATCCCTTTGCCTAGCACTGAATTACAGGAACCTCTGCAGCGGGAGTTGACCACAAGCAATTAGGACCTCAGTGTTGATGGTAACATCAGGAGTTCTGCACAGGCTAGGCACTGGCTTGTAGATGCAGAATTAGATGCTGCGTCTCCTCAGCTGTCACCAGCACCTCCTACAGCAGGTGGGTGTTCTTCAGAGAACTCCCATTCATAAAATAACCAGCATAGCTTAGGAGATCTTACAATTTCATGCTGTGGGTTAAATGCTTTAGATACTGTAACTTCATAAAAATATGTGGATTTGAGTAAGAATGGGCAAGAGTTTCCTTGGCCAGTCTGTTTGCAGCTGGAAGTGAGTGGAATGTTTTGACAGGGAGGTGAACTTGAGGATCCCTGTCTCCCTACTATGTGCCCCCAGTGGGTTTCCTAGCAGGGGAGCCAGAATACTCTGCTCCTAAACCATCTGATCTGGAGCTGGCTGGTAAGAGCCAGTAACAGCTGGTGCTTCTACCATACAGGTTGTCTTGTCTGTGAATCTTCACCACCACTGAGATCCTGCCTAGCATGGATCTCTCCTCTTCTATCTGGGTTCTGTAAATCCCACACACTGGCAGTGCTAGACCACGGTGTTGAGGCCTAGGGACACACCCAAGGAATTTGATTTTGTTTTGAAGATACTGTACTCCTCTCCCCGTTACTATTCAGAATACTTAAATTGAGCTTGCTGTATAAACCCTATGGGAACTCCTTGGCCCCCAACCCTCTATTTCCCATCCAGAGTCTTGGCAGAATTTGATCTGTATTTTTTTAGAGGATAAAATCGATGTTTATTTTAAGTACTTTTTCAATTTTTATCAATTTAAACTTTCCTAGTTGTGCAAAATTATGGAGTTTAAGCATTTTTATATTATATCTATTGATTTAAATTTTCACAGTTGTGGGGAACTATGGGGGGACAAACAAGAGGGGGATCAGACAGTAATTATTTAATGACAATAGACATTGAGATTCAGAAAATTAAAGCTTTATAACTGTTAAAATACAATTTGTCAACATTACTTGTCAAAACATACAAAGTAAATAGCCTTAAATCAAGCTCTAATAAGTTTTTAAGCAGGATTTGTTGTGCTTTGCCCAGCTGTAAATTTTGATTATTATGGATGGAAATATTTTTTCATCAGTTTGTGCCTGTACAGTGAAATTCATGTTTTCCAACATTTACAGATCAAAATTTAACTCTTCCAGCCTCACCCACCTGCGATTAGGGAACTAAGAAAGACAAGGTGGGTGAAGAAATATCTTTTATAGAACCAAATTGGTGAATGTGGGGAATTAAGAGTTCCCTGATCGTCTTATGACTGGTAACGTACTCTGTGAGTTTCTTTTCCTCAGAAGACTCTCAGCAAAACAGGTTGTGTTGTGGGTTTTCGTCACAATGGTGGTGGAATGGCAGCTCTGGTGGTGTTTGTTAATGATAACAGTCTGCTCCTTCTGCAGTCTATTACAGGGCAGGGGCATGGATTATACAGGAGAAGTAAAAATGCTTTGGCATAATGGAGAACCCATCTTAAGGTAACTGTATGTACTTGGATTGTAAGCCCAGAGCAGAGGCTGTCTTTTGTCATGTTTGTATAACACCTATCAGTACTGATTGGAGGGCCCAGTTCTACCACAGTACAAATATTTAAAGAGAATAACAATGATTCTCTGGGCCGTGTAGCCTGGCTTTCTCTGAGTCTGGAATGGATCTGATGCCAAAGCTGGGCTATAGACAAACTGTTTGAAATTGGAACGTCAGCCCAAAACATGAACAGAAACTGCTTTTGGACTTCAGAAAAGTTTACTGTCTTTTTTGTGGCAACTTCCAAAGGATGACCCTGTTGGTCTACTTCAGCAAAATGAAAAGGGGGTCTCGTGGCACTTTTAAAGACTAACAAATGATAAATTGGTTAGTCTTTAAAAGTGCCACTAGACTCCTTGTTTGTCGTCTTTGTGCAAATCTGTGCTTTCCTGTTCTAGGCAGACCATGAAATAGAATACTAAGATACTATGAGCAAGGCTGGTTCTGGATTATCCTGGCATGGGTGGAAGCAGCTAACACTGACGTCTCTAAATAAAGGGAAACACGCCAGCTCAGTTTACAGACCCAAGTTCTGGGCCAAGCATTGGTAGATCTTATTGCGTTCAGGTGAAGACAGAGCCCTGGGCATTGGTTAAAACATAGATGGAAGGATAAGGGGAACTGGAATTCTGTTCATGCTCTGCCATGGAGTTGCTGTGTGATTTTAAGAAGGGACCCTCTGTGCCTCAGTTTCCCTCTTTGTACAATAGGGATAGCACATAACCAACCTCACACAAGAGGGTGAGGCTTACTGCTTGTAAAATGCTTTGAGCTTCTCTGCAGCAGAAACTGGAGATTAAGGTGTATGGTTATATCTGAACAAAATCTCTGAACCTTTTGGGTCTGTTCTTTGGTAGTAATGGAGGTGGTCAGAAGTAGATTAACTCTACTTAGGCGTTCTGTAGTGCTTTTCATCAGTAGAGCTCAAAGCACTGTACAAAGGGTGGAAGAGTCATTTCTGCATTTGTAAAGTGGGGAAACTGAGGCACTGGGCGATGAAGTCACTTGGCACGGTCACCCAGGAGGCAAATGGTAGGGCCAGGAATAGCTGTCCTGAGCCTCAGTCCAGCATGCTATCCACTTGGTCACACTGCCTCCCTCTAAAGGCATGTCATTTTTGAAGGAGTGAGGAGCAGGAAGGGGAAAGCAAACACAGCCCTAGAGGTAAAGAGAAAGAGGCTCCTTTGAGGGTAGGTGAAGGCAATAATAGACACTGCCAGAGCATGGCAAGCATAAATAAAACCCACAAGAAGCTGCCTGAACCTTGCAAGTAACAATGAAGGGCGCACTGACTGTGGAGATCTATCTGCTGCCAGCCTGCCCGCTGTGGCACATTCATTAAGTATCTTTAAGATGGATACACCCCCCAATTCACCTCATGCGAGAGCCTCGGAATTTATTTCCTGCTGGACTGTACCATCAATCACAGCTGACAGTCCTGCCGCAGCAGTGTGCAGCGAGAGGCCCTTTCAGCAAGCAGGCACCCAGAGAGACGTGGGGCCAACGAAGGAGTTTAATTACTCCCTCATCAAGTGCAATAAGCAGAGATTCTGGCTCGTGGGGCCCTTGCTTGCTGCTCTCTGTCAAAGCGATGCTCCATTCAGACCTCCGTGGCTCTTTCTGTCCCCACTGAGTGAGGCTATCCTTGTGCCTTTAAATTGCACAGTGGTGTCTGTCGTGCGCTGTTTGAGTGGGGACTGCCTCTGCAATTTTAAGCCCTAGGCCCCTTCCTTGGAAAAGGTCATCTCCATTCCTCTGACCTCGAGTGCTCCAGCTGTTGCATACTTGGGAAAGAGGCACTCTTAATACCTCGAATGCCCAGAGCTCTCACTGCCCCAAAGTGATGAGGGGGAAGTCTTCATAGCCCCTAGAGCCCCACTGCCCAGTGCTGGGTTGGGGCTGTCCCCTCACCTAGATCTAGTGCTTATCTGGCAGAATATCCTTTTGGAACTATGGTCACAAGCGAATACATGCCTGTAATACAACAACCATCCACTCTGTCTTTGATCTATCCCTAATTAATCCAGGGTGTTGCTGGCGCCTAGCACATGGGGCATGTGCCCCGAGTCCTGGCCCCAGTGCCCCGAGTGCCAGGCACAGCCCCTGCCTCTCCTGGATCCCTGGCTGAGAGAGTCACGCACTGCTGCGGGTGGCCCAGCCCTGGATCCAGGCCGGTCGCCCATGGCAGCGCCTGCCTCACCCAGCCCCAGCCCCATCCCTGGCCAGGGATCTGGGGCTGGGTTGGTGGTGGGGTCCTGAGACCAGACTGGGCCCGGGACACCAAATCAGACCCAGGGGGTGGGGCCTGGGCCCTGGGTCTTTTCCTGGGGCAGCGGTGCTCCTGAATCAATCCCAGCTGGTATGGCGCTGGCTGGCTAAGTAGATAAAAATGAGTTGGTGGCTAGGTCTCACCTTGAGACATTCAGGGAAGGGGGAGGAAGGGAGCAAAGGTGCATGCTCGTTGTTTTCTCTGTCCATTGCGTAAAAGCTAAGCCAAGGTCCAATTTCCTAAGTATTCAATATTTTCACCTTCCACCCAATTTTAACCTCAGTGATGCTCAAGGTGAAACCAGGAAGCTACTGTTTTCCAGCAGTGATTGGCTGGGGTGGGAGGGCTGGGAGGTGAGTGAGTCAGTGCCCCCACAGCTCTCTGCATGATGGAGGTACGCTTCCTTACCATCAGTTCTGCTGAGAAATGTCTGCTCTGGCTGATTTGAGGCTCCTTTGACATATCGGATTGACCAGATGTGACCAGTGCTAGTCAAATGACACAGGGAAGCATGTGCTTGTTTCAGCCCATTCTGCCACAGCTTCCCTTTGTAGAATGGGGGTGCTGAGATCCATTGGACCCAGCTGTAAACCTGAATATAATGGAAACCACTTCAAGCTGCACCCTTATTCCAGTACCTATGTTCACTGCTGCCATTATTGGAGTTAGCAAGATCAGAGGTAGCTTGGGTATGTCTATACCTGTTGCTGTCACACCTCTGACTGAAATGTAGATGTACCCAAAACCTTAGCTGTTTTGCTCTTTTTCTGTAAGAACAGTGCATCTAGCCAAGTATCCTGTCTTCTGACAGTGCACGGCACCACGTGCTTCTGAAGGTATGAACGGAGCAGTGCTCCATCCCATTTTCTACTCCCAGCTTCTGATAGTCAGTGGTTTTGGGACTCTTAGCCCCTGTAGCTTTCAGTTATGTAGTTAACTATCCTGGATAGTAACCATCAATGCAACTCTCCTACACCAATTGATTTAATTCTGTTCTGAACTCAGTTATGCTTTTGGCCTTCCCCACATCCCTTAGCAACAAGTTCCACAGATTGACTGTGTGGTTTGAGAAGCACTTCCTTTCGTTTGTTTAAAATCTGCTGCCTATTAATTTCCTTGGGAGCCCCCCAGTTCTTGTTATGTCAAGGGGTAAATAACACTTCCCTAGTCACTTTCTTAAACCATTCATGATCTTACACACCTCTGTCATATCCCCCCTCAGTGGTCTCTTTTCTAAGCTGAACAACCCCAGTCTTTTTAATCTTTCCATATATGGAAGTAGTTCTATACTCCTTACCATTTTCATTGCCCTTCGCTGTACTTTTTCCAGTTCTAAGATATCTTTTTTTGAGATGCAAAGATGAGAGCTGCATGCCGTGTTCAAGGTGTGGGTGTACCATGGATTTATATAGTGGCATTATGGTATTTTCTGTCTTATTATCTGTCCCTTTCCTAATGGCTCCTAACTTGTGATAGCTTTTTCAACTGCTGCTGCACATTGAGCAGATGTTTTCAGAGAACTATCTACAATGACTGCAAGATCTCTTTCTTGAATAGTAACAGCTAATTTAGATCCCATCATTTTGTATGTATAGTTGGGATTATGCTTTCCAGTGTGCATTACTTTGTACTTATCAACACTGAATTTCATCTGCCATTTTGTTGTCCAATTACCCAGTTTATGTAACTCTCTTTGCAGTCAGCTTTGGGCTTAACTATCTTGAATAGTTTTGTATCTGCTATAGATTTTGCCACCTCAGTATTCAGCCTCCTTTCCAGGTCATTTACAATCATATTGGACAGCACAAGTTCCAGGATAAAGCCTTAGGGTCCTCCCCATTTATTTTCTCTATTGTAGAAACTGACCACTTATTCCTACCTGTTGTTTTCTATCTATTAACCAGTTACTGAGTCATTAGAGGATGTCCCTCTTGTCCCATGTCCTTACTATTGAGTTTGGTTAAGAGCCTTCAGTGAAGGACCTTGTCAAAGGTTTTTTGAAAGTCCAAACACATTGTATCAACTGGATCACTCTTGTCCATATGCTTGTTGACAACCTCAGAATTTGAACAGATAGGTGAGGCATGATTTCTCTTTACAAAAGCCATGTTTACTCTTCTCCAAAATGTCATGTTCATCTGTGTGTCTGATAATTCTGTTCTTTACTATAGTTTCAGCCAGTTTGTCTGGTGCTGAAGTTAGGCTTATTAGTCTGTAATTGCCAGATTCCCTCTCAAGCCTTTTTAAAATAAATTGGTTTGACACTAGTTCCCTCCAGTAATCTGGTATAGAGACTGACTCCCACACATAATACAAGATTCTGTGATAACCTGGAGGACAGTTTTCACCATCTCAGACTCCAGGAATATTTCCACCACAACAATGATCTATGCAGTGACCTAGAGATACCTTACTCCCAACACTGCAAGAAGAAATATTCTTCCTGGACTCTTCCTGATTGTTGGAACAACAGACTAGACTTCTACATTGATTGTTTCTGCCACCATGCAAAGGCTAAAATCATGGACAAACAACATTTCTTACACTATAACATCAGCCTTGCAGAACACAATGCCGTTCATAGCTTCAGAAACAATTCTGACATTATTATTAAGGAGGCTGACAAGGGAGGTGCTGTTGTCATCATGAATAAATCTGATTATGATCAGGAGGCTTATGAACAACTCTCCAACTCAATGTTCTACAAACCTCTTTTCTCTGACCCCACTGTGGAATACCGAAAGAAACTACATCACCTACTCAAGAAACTCTCCAAGGCATCACAGGAACAAATAAAGACAGACACACCACCAGAACCCCGACTCGAAATATTCTACCTACTACTAAAATCCATAAAAAGGAAACCCGGGACACCCTATCATCTCAGGCGTTGGCACTCTTACAGCAGGCTTGTCTGGCTATGTGGACTCCCTCCTCAGACCCTATGCTATCAACAGTCCTAGCTATCTTCAAGACACCATGGACTTCCTGAGAAAAATCCAGTCCGTTAGTGAGCTTCCAGAAAACACCATCCTGTCCACTATGGATGCAGAAGCTCTTTACACCAACATCCCACATAAGGATAGATTACAAGCTGTTGGAAGAACCATCCCAGATGATGCCACAGCACACCTCATGGCTGAACTTTGTGACTTTGTACACACTCACAACCATTTCAGATTTGAGGATAATTTATACCTTCAAGTCAGCGGCACTGCTATAGGTACCTGCATGGCCCCACAATATGCCAACATTTTTATGGCTGACTAGGGATGCCTTTGAAGATTTCCAGAGAGATTTCAGCAATTTCCACTCCACTATTAAGCTTAGCCTAGAACACTCCACACAGGAGACCCGCTTTCTGGACACCACAGTAAGAATTAGGGATGGACACATAGGCTATGTGTACATCTTCTTTTTTTAATTCGGACTTGCTAGTCCAAACTGAAAAAACCTGAGGTTAGTCCAAACTAGCCTCGGACTAGTTTGGAGTAACCATGGCTTTTTAGTTTGAAGTAGCTACACCTCCTAGTTCAAGCTAACTTTTTAGTTTGAACTAGAAAGCACAGCTAGTTGAACTAATGGCTTAGGTTGAACTTTTTTAGTTCGACCTAGCCATTAGTCCTGGTCTACATTGCACTAGTTTGAACTTAAAGTTTGAACTAAGCACTTAGTCTGTACTAACTACTCAAACTTATTAATTTGAACTAAGCTTTGGCTATTCCAAGCTAAAAATTTTTTTAGTTTGGACTAGTCAAAGCTAGTGTAGACCTGGACCAAATTAGATTAATTGGCTAGTGTAGACATAGCCATAAGCACCACCCTATCCTGAAAACCTACTGATCAGTATAGTTGCCTACATCCCTCAAGCTTTCATCCAAAACATACCACATGGTCCATTGTCTACAGCCAAGCCCTAAGATATAACCACATTTATTCCGATCCCTCAGATAGAGACTAACACCTTCAGGATCTCTATCAAGCATTCTTAAAACTACACTACCCACCTGTGGAAGTGAAGAAACAGATTGACAGAGTCAGGCAGGTACCCCAAAGTCAGCTACTATAGGAGAAGCCCAAGAAAGAAAACAACAAGACACCTTTAGTTATTACCTACAACCTCCAAGTCAGACCTCTATAGCACATCCTCAGGGATCTACAGCCTGTTCTACAAGACAATCCCTCACTCTCTCAAGCATTAGGAGACAGTCCTTTCCTCCCTTACAGACAGCCCACCAACCTTAAACAGATACTTACCAGCAAATATAGACCTAACAACAGAGCCATTAAAGCAGGCACATATCCCTGCAACAAACCACGCTGCCAGCTGTGTCCACATATCTGCACAAGAGACACTATTACAGGATCTAATAAAACCAGCTACTCCATCAAAGGCTCATTCACCTGCTCATACACCGATGTGATTTATGCCATCATGTGCCAGAAATGCCCCTCTGCTTTATATATTAGACAAACAGGAAAGTCTCTACACAAAAGAATGAATTGGCACAAATCCGTCGTCAGAAATCACAACATACTAAAATCAGTGAGTCAGCATTTTAATCTTTATGATCACTCCATTAATGATTTGCTACTGCTGTGCTCAGACAGATGAATACCAGATCAACTTCAGAGAAAAGCTGAGTTTGAATTTATTTGCAGATTTGGTTGCATTGCTTCATGACTTAATAGGGACGTTGGATTTTTCTCTCATTAGAACAGGTGATTTGACCTCATCTTCCTCTGTATGCTGTTCCCCAGTGTTTGAATCTCTATAACTGTTTTGATTTGTTGTTACAGTGTGACCTGTTCCCATGACTTACATTTCCTTGAATTTATTTCCTCACATTCTGTAAGTTCCCCTTTCTTCAAAGCATTTGACAAAGTGGGATTTTCTCCCACAAAAGCTCTTGCAATAAATAAATCTGTTAGTCTTTAAGTGCCACATGACACCTTGTTTGTTATGCTACAATTAGTAGTTATACACTCTCATATCTATGTTCCTTCAGAACTCTTGGGTGAATGGCATCTAGTCCTGGCAATTTATTATTACTTCATTTACCCAACTATTCCAAAACCTCCTCTAATGACACCTTAATCTTGACAGTTCCTCAGATATTACCCAGAAAGAATTTCTTGGCTGTGGTGTTCTCCATAACATCCTCTGCAGTGAAGATACATGCAAAAGAATCATTTAGCTTCTCTTCTACGGCCTTCTCTTCCTTGACTGCTCATTTGTCAACTTGATTGTCCAGCAGCTCCACTGATTGCTTGGGAAGCTTACATAGTTAGTTAGTTAGTTTGTTTGTTTTTGTGTCTTTATCTAGTTGCTCTTCAAATTCTTTCTTGGCCTGCATAATTTTATTGTTATACTTGACTTGCCACAGTTTATGTTCCTTTCTATTTCCTCACTAGTATTTGACTTTCAGTTTTGAAAGGATGCCTTTTTACCCATGGTGGTATTTTTCTGGTCCTCTTATTTTTTGGGTTATTTTTACTTGAGGTAGACACTGAGTTTGGGCCTATATTATGGTGTTTTTAAATACTCTCCATGCAGTTTGCAGTCATGTCACCATTGTGACTGTTCCTTTTAATTTTCATTTAACTAGCCCCCTTGTTTTTGTGTAGTTCCCCTTTCTGAAGTTAAATGCTATCATGATGGGGCTCTCTGGCATTTTCTCCCCACAAGGTTGTTACATTTAATTACATTATGGCAGCTGTTAGTGTGCTGTTCAGTCTCTTCCTCTGTTACCATCAAGGTTGTTCTGACTACAGAAGCAAATGCTTTGGTTGGGTTCCAGGCAGGAATCATAGGAAGAAGAGAACTTAAGGGGAAGTGAGTTAGCCTCGTGCCCCAGGAGAAAGGGTCAGTAGATGAAACACTGAAATGAAAGCTCCCAGTTGCTGACAGAATTTTCCTCTCTTATTCACTTGTTCTACATGAGGCCTGTCTCTGGGTTCCTGGTTATGCTTCTCATATGTGTTATGTAAGAGGCCAGAGTAGATGATCTAATGGTCTCTTTTGTCCTTAAAATCTATTAATCCATTGATCGTGAAAATGACAACTGTCCTGAATGCGCACCTCCAACCCAAATGAAACATACCACAAATGCTCCTGTGCTCAGAAATGTTTTGGTAATGTTTCTACTCCTACTTCATGAGCCTCTGGATCTGAATAGAAGAAGAAGTGTTGAATTAAGGGATTGTGGCACTTCCAGCCCATCCAGGAGCGGGAAATACCAGACATTCAGATCTGTTTGGAGACATCTGGGTGTTCTTCCCAAGAGGTCCAGGACAATGGACTTTTTGGCAAGATACAAACTCTTTCTGCTTGATTGGGTCAACTATTTAGTGTTCTTTAAGATACATTGGGTAGCGTTGGCCAGTGAAAGGGACATAAAACCACCACTTTCAAAAGGCGATCAAGACGATCAATATGGTAATGAGGATCCTCTATATGCCACCCTCATTGTCTGCAGTTTATGGAATTGGCAAGTTCAGTGTTACGTTAAATACATCTCAGGATTCCTGTGAACACAGAAACAGGAAGAGAAGCAAGAATCTAGTCCTAACCTAATATGTCTGGAAAACCAACATGGAAATGCATTTTGTTACTGTGGACCAATTTGTGAAAAAAGTCCCTCCACATTGTGCCTCAGAACAAAGGTGGTTGTAATAAGAGGGATTTACGATAACAGACTTACACCCTTCTGTGATCCAAGCTGGAGCTGCACGCTAGCAGACTGAGATAACAGCAAGAGGGAGCCTGTTAAATTGTGGGGGGGGGGACATGGTTACACTGTGCTGTTGGTAATATTTCCTTACTTTACTGCTTGCTTTGTGCCTGTGTGCCACAGTTTTTCATAGTGTTCCTAAAGGTACAAATAAATGCACCTATCTTTCAAGATTGTGATTGGCTTTTTGTTTTCTGCTCTTTGCCAAATGGGCTCTGCTTTTGTTTAAGATAACTGGAATTGGATTTGGAAATAACACTGGGATTACCTTCAGTGAGGGCAATGTTTCTTACTTGGTGTTCCATGAAACACTAGTGCTCCACAGACATAGTGAAGGTCTGCTGTGGCTGACCCCAACCCCTCCCCATGGGGGTGTGTCTGAGTGGAGAAGGGGAAGGAGTAACAGGACAAACCAATGCATGCCTGGGGGATTTAAAATGGCCCAACTGCAGCAAAGTTTCCAGGCATGCATCAGCATCTGCTACCCCTGCCTTGCTCTTTTACTATGGCAGGCAGGGGTGGCACTGCTGGTGGGCACAAGCCCTGAGCATCTCCAGCCCTGCCCCAAGTGGCCTGGGCTGGCTGGCAGCAACAGAGGCTGGATCCAGGCCAAGGTCATCTGCCACTGGGCATCAGTGGCAGGGGCTGGATCTGGCCAGTAGGGGCCAGATCAGGTCTGGGCCAGCCCGGACGCAACATATTTTTCTGGGGCAGTGACACCCCTGATGGCTGGGGCATTTTCAATATCCTGCTGCTATTATTGCTGTCATTAAAATCACTCAGAGATAGCATCCATGTTAAGAGGTTCTTTGGTGAACCTTAGTCAAAAATTAGATGAACTTTTGTTCGAACACGCAGGCCGAGAATTCCAATTAAAACTTGAGTAATATTTTCAGTTTTAAGTTGTGTGCATAATCATTATGGATCTATTTTTTAGAAATAAAGGCATGTTACATTCATAAACTTCTATTTAATTTGGTTTCCTGAATCATTTTTGTGGGAACGCATTGTGTGCAGATATTATAAACATGGCAGCTAGTATATACCAGCTTTTTGAGAAAGTTTTTATCAGATGTTCTGCATGATGTAATGAATACCTTTACATGTTCCCTGGTCCACCAAAGGTTGAGAAACACTGGTGTAGGGCACTGTGGGGGAATATGGGAAGGGAATGATCCTGAATTCTGAGATCAGAAATGGCAGCGTCAAGAGTGGAATATTTATTTTGACACCGCATCCAGAGCCGAGACGGTTATGGTTAGATCTGGACAGAAAACAGTTTTCTAAACCTGCAGATATTTTTGTGCATTTGAAGTTTTTTCAGGCCTCAATTGGGGATTAAAAAAGTCAAAATCTGAAAAATATTTACAAATCAAAAATCTGATTTTATTCATTTTGGATCAATCAAACCTGTTTCTTGGAAATAATTTTGAAATGCTTCATTTTGATTTTGACCTTTGCTTTTTCCATCTAATTTAACTTAAATTTCTAAACACAGAGTTGTTTGGAACCAGAAAACTGGAAATTTTCAATTTAAAATGTCAAAATAGAAGGCTTTGACAACTTTGAAGCAGTATTCTTTGACAGTGTTTTGAGTCAAGAAATTTCAATTCCTGTTTTGCGAGCAGTTTCCATTTGACAAATTAGCATTTTGTCAAAAAAAAATTCTTGACAGTTTTAAATGGGATCTCCTTTTCTGGACAGTCAACTTTTCTTACATACAAGTGACTCCCCCACTCATATATAACCATGGGATGCCAGCCCTTGCATCCATTGGCTTCTACACAGTTTCTGATGAATTCAGCAGTCACACAACTTGCAAATTATTTATATTTATGTGGAGACCTGGGGTTTTCTTTAATTTCTTCTTATAATTTTTTTCTTTTCTTTTTTATCCCATATCAGCTTGGTACCTACAGATTATCCTGTAAGAGTAAAATAAGGACTTGTCAACCTTTTTTATGCATTTGTTAAGATGAAAATAACTTGCCTAACCTTTTTTAATGCTTTATTTTCTGCTTCCTCTGCTTGTCTTGATATAATTTGACGGTCTAACGGATCTTCAACCCAAAATAGAAAAGAAAAGGGGAATAATAATAATAATAATAAAAACGTATTTCTGACAAGATGATAAGGGTTTTAAGTATTACAGTGCAAATCCTGCCTTCAAAGGCAGAATACCATGCCTGAACCACTGGTTTTTGTTCAACTTTCCTTGCCGGCTGATAATCCTACGTCCCTGTATGTGTTGGAGTGTAGAGAACACCTATCTCTTTAAGATGGGAAATTTCAGTGAGAAGAAAGGGAGTGTGCCACTTGTGATATTGAAATGAATGGTGAAGTGAGAGCAGAGGAGAGGATTTTCAATGGTAATGAGGCTTTGCCTGGGTTGGGATTATTATCCCCCCCCCCCAAGTATGAGATAATGTTTAAAAGGCTGTTTCATTTTATTCTTTCCCTTTGTCTGTTTGTGTGTTTTTCACCCCAGCTGTTGTGTTTGCTTCTTGAAGAGAAAACTGAGTCCTGTAATTAAGATGAATTCCAGGGATTACAATGGCTTGCTCCCATACAGATTATAGTTACAAGACTAACGAATGATGCTGGTGCAGGAGCTGTGGAAGGATCTCAGGAGCATGTCTTCTACCACACGTGTGGATGTGGGCACACTCTCCTAAAAATGAGAGATGGGCCTCCCCTACCACATTTGGATCTAAACCTTAGGGGTGATTCTATCCTCTCCTTCTAAGAGGCAAGATGCTTCTAAGACTCTGCTTGCTGGGAACCTGCCACAACAGTTTCCCTCCTCACCCTATCCCCTTGCCCTGCCCTGCCTTTGACACATCTTCTGGCCAGGATTTGCAAAGGGATACTCAGAAAGTAACCTTATGGCTGTGTTCGTCAATTCCTTCATTGGAAGACTGCTCACACAGATGTTTTGCTTTTAAGGACCTTTATGCCCCCTCAGGGGTGAGATCTCATCCTTAGCTGTCACAATCTGAATCCAGGCTTTTGGTTCATCTCCATTAGAGGGACACAGTAGTATTGGTCAAATTGACAACAAGGCATTTGGGGTGGCTGAGATCACATGTTAAAACTGGAACATCTCATCTTGCGTAACACAGCCAGAGAACCTCACCCAGTGATCTGTGTATCAAGGCCATAATTTCCATTTCAGCTAAAGCATCTCTCTCAGAAAAACACCCACTATTAAGGAAAGGCAAGATGTGTGGGTAAATCTCCTGGAAAAGCATGCATCTATATTTTAGGGTGTTTATCAGACCCGGGGTGAACCAAGAAGCCTTTCAAAGCCTGTCCTCACCACTGATAAGAAGTGGCTCAACTTTCAGGCTGAATTAAGCTGGAATCCTCTTGTTCTGTGAAAGAAGAGTTCTAGTTAGTGCATTGCCTGCTGGTGTGAATCAGCACAGTGTCCCTTCAGTACAGCTTTGGAGGGTTCAGTTGGGCCAAACGGTTCCAAGTTCAAATGTGCTGTTCGCCTGGAAGGTGTAAACAAAAACAATACATATGCAGCTATTCTAGTGTCTCTTCTGAGCCTCCCTTTCTAACCAAACCTCTGGAGTCGCCTTGATTTTTCCATCAAACATTTGGCTTGGGTTTTTTTCCTTTTCTTTTCTCCCTCCTCGCTGCATAAGATGTGACAGTAAATCTATCATGTATGCACAGGATTGTGCGGGGTGTTCTGGCAGTCATTTGCATCCAGATGTGTTAATGGCTTTGGGGTATCTCCTGATAATGTTGTTTTTGTGCTGCATATATTACCCCATAAAAAGTTAATGTGCAGAATCTGACTTTAAATTCACAAGGGCGAAAAATTCTTCAGAGCTGAGTCCTTAGCTCCCAGCATTGTGTGTCAGGTATTACAGCACAGCCAGTGTGTTTGGGAACATGGCACAGTGCAGTGTCATCAGCTGTCATTCTGAATGTCTTAGGTTTGGGGAATTTAAGTCACAGCAATAATATTGTTTCAATACACTCTAGCCAGGGCTGCCCGTGTCTGCTTCGGTGAGGCCCTGGGCTACAGCCAGGATCGTGTGCAAATGGAAGCATTGTACAGGGAACAGCAACTATAGTGATGGCTGCAGGGAAGGAATGAAGTGTACTTGCTAAGATGAGGGAAGAGTCTTAACAAAGAGAGGCAACTTAACCTATTATTTCTGTCTGGAACTAGAGAGTGGGAGCTGGGGAAGACAGAGTCCGAGTCCACGTTCAGCTGTGACCTCTCCATGGACAAGTCATTTAGAGGTACGTTTTCAGAACAGTTCATTTCTTTGGGGGTGCCTTCATTTTTGACTGTGCATCCTGAATCTCTTTGATCCTGGCTTCTCAGCAGGGCTGAGCCCCTTTAGCTACCAGTGGCTACTGAAGGAGCTGGGAGTACTATGCACTGCTGAAGATCCAGGCCCAGATGTCTCAGACAGAGCACCCTGGTCCTCAGAATTAAACAACCCTTCTGCAGACCGGGATCTCCTCTCTCTTTCTTCATTGTAATGCTTAATTAGCGATGTATTCTGTTGTCTTGAGGTGGCAGTCACTGTATGAGTATAATACATTTTGTTCTTTCATTGGAATATGGGGGTATGGGTTTGCACAGTCAGGGTGATGCTTTGCCCAGGCCTAGAACAGCAGAGGAGGGTGCAGATTAAGTATAAGATGCTTTGACAGGGTGTAGATGGTGTTTCCTATGATACCTCTTATGGCTGTAACCAGTGGTACCTTGCTCCTTGGCTATGCCTACACTAGAGAGTTCAGTTAAGTCAACTTAAAGTAGACCTTGTTAAGTCGACTTAGAGAGTCCACACTTAAAATGCAAGTGGACTGCCCACATCCACATTGGCAGCAGCTAGGTTGCCCTAGGAGTGGTGCATTGTGGGTAGCTGGCCCACAGTGCACCAGAGAAGTGCCCCTCCTCCTCTGACCACTCCTATAAAACATGAAGTGACAACAGCATCCTCCCTACTGTGCCTGGCAACATGGAACCTGAAGAGGTCATGGACCCTGACGTGCCCCAGCAATGTGCCAAGACAGTGATCCACACCAGCCATGTATTAGTCAGACTCCTCTGGCTCTGGACCAGACAGCACAGGGCAACTGCTAGCACAGGGGCAGGTCAGAGCAGGCTGACCTCCTCACCGTACCAGGAAATCAGCAGTTACTAGTGGCACTGGATCATTCTCACCACCTGGTATGATGAAGAGTGGCTGCGGAACCTGCAGATGAGGAAGAGCGCCTTCCTCAAACTGGTAACCGACCTTACCCTGGTTCTGCAGTGCACCGACGCCCAACTCCTACCACCTTGCTTGTGGACAAGCGAGTAGCCATTGCCCTCTGGAAGATGGCAACCCCAGACTCCTGCTGCTCCCTTGCCTGCCAGTTCAGAATCAGCAAGTCCACCATGGGGGCCATCCTGAGGCAGGTCTGCAGGGCCATCAACAGGGTCCTGCTAGGCACCATCACCACCTTCACCTGCCCCCCAACCGCCTCCCTCCCATCTCTCCTATCCCCAACACAATAAAATGATGCACTGCACACTGAATGCCAGTGTATATGGGTTTTATTTACAGGGGAAACTGGGGGGGAGCTGAGGGGAATAAGGGTTTGCAGGGAGTGAGGTGGTTTGGACGGAGTGAGAGGTTGGGGGAAGAGGGGGTTTGGACGGAGTGAGGCGTTGAGGGGAGAGAGGAGGGTCTGGGCTGGGGGCAGGTGCTAACGGCCTTGGGCAGGCAGGTTCCAGGCCTATAGCCAGCCACCTCGAGTCCACCAGTGAGGAGGGCTGTTGCTGAGGTCCCAGGCAGGTGGACCCTCAGCCTGCCAAGAGCCCTGGCCCCATGCCGGGTGCTTCAGGGCATGGGTCTGGCACTCTGTCCGCTGCACCTTCTCTCGGAGCAGGCTTTGCTCCACACGCCGATGGGCATCTTCCTCCTCCCGCTCCCACCAGGCTCTGAGATCCACCTCAGCCCACTCCACCAGCTAGAGGAGGTCCTCCAAGACCTCTGGGACTGACAACCCTCCTCCCCCTCCACAGGGCTGGGCACATCCTGGGAGTGTCCCTTGTCATGGGCACAGGGTCTGCAGGAGAGAAGCAAAGAACAAGAGTCCCTCCCATAAGCTAGTGCGGTCTGCAGACTGACAGCAGCTGCTGTCCCGTGCCCATCCCCTTCCTCCCACTCCCTGTCCTTTGGGACAGGGACCCCTTACTATACATCACCATGCTCTGCTGCACAGGGTGGGTGTAGTGCCCAGCATGGTGAGCCACAGGCAGCCTGCTTAGAGGGTCTTTCCTGAGGCCACGTGCCAATGATGTTGTTGGGTACATGCTGTCAGGCCTTGGCACTCCCGGCAATAGTCCCCTCATCCCATCTCCACACATGCCCCCACCCCGCCTGGCTCTGGGTCCCCCTCATCACATGGCCCCCTGCACCTATGGCCCTGTGAGAGAGTCTCTGTGCCCCCGCCCCCAGGACCCTGTCTTTCCCCAGACCCTGTCTCACCTATCTGCACCACCATGGCCACAGGGAGGGAGCACTCAGTGGCAGATACCTGGCGTGATGTCCCTTCGCCTGGTTGTCCTGGGCACGGGGAGCCTCCTTCTCCTGCATCCCCATGTCCGGCATTGGGGCAGGGGTGAGCTCGGGCATGACAGCATCAGTGCCTTGCATGGTGGCGCCCCCCCGGCCCAGCACCACATTCTCATCCACTGAGCCCTTCTCCTAGTCATCATCATGGGCGGGAGGCTCAGTGGAGTTGAGGGTGTGGGCTGGTAGGCTGTTGTCTTCCCAGCCCAGGAGGGTCTGCAGCTCAGTGTAATAGGGACAGCTGGTGGTGGCTGCTCCCATGCACTGCATGGCCTGCTGGACCCTTTGGTACCCCTGCTGCAGGTCCTTGATCTTGACCTGGACCTGCTGGGTATCCCGGCTGTGGCCTTTGTCTCGAGGGCCTGAGAGTTGGTGCTGTACACCTCCTGCTTCTTCTGGCTCCCCTGGAGCTAGGAGTGTACAGCCTCATCCCCCCAAATGTCCAGGAGACCTAATATCTCTTGGTGGGACCACACTGGGGCCCACTTCCTGTGCTGGCCTTGGGTCTGGCTCTGCATCTGAACGTCTGCAGATGGCAGATCTGGCCAGCTCTGTGCAGCAGGGTAGGCAGGACTTCCTCCTGCCCTGCCATTGGCCGAAGCTTTGCCTGGCCCTGATTGGTCAGGGCAGGCTCTTCCTGGTAGCCAAGCGTGGGTGGGAGGTGGCCTCGAGGCCAGTAAAGTTGATTTAAGTGGCCACATTCAGTTAAGTTGACTTAATAAATTCAACTTAACCATTAAGTCGACTCTGTAAGTAGGAGTTATTAAGTCGACTTAAGCAAGTGCTTAACTTGACTTAAAAGACTCCAAATGTAGCCATGGGGTTGCTTAAATCAACTTAAGCAAAGCTAAGTTGACTTAAGCCTCTAGTGCAGACATACCCCTTAAAACTATGGGCTCCCTCATTCACAGCCCTTGTCATGTATTCCTCTGCTGCTGGCTTGGACATTAGAGTCAGAGTGTGGAGAGGCCCTGAGAGGATTGGGCAAGAAATGAATAATCACATCCAGAATAGGAATAAGTGAGCACGTGCATGTGGGGAGAGAGAGAGAGAGAAAAAAATCTCTCTCTCCCTGTGCAAGCTGAGCAGGGTTGATGTTTTTCTGCTTATTCTCTTTGTATTGTGTTCTCCGGTGTTACAGCCCCTCAACACAAGCAAGTGAAGAAGGTCTGGGGGAATCAACAGGAAATTCACTTGCAGTAGGGTGATGGAGATGAATTGTCCCTCTAGATCTCCAGTGCCTGAACTTTGGATCTGCATCCAAAACTTCTGACAGGAACCCTTCTCTGGCTGGAGCATAGTAAGGTCAGGATTCATTGTCTCTGCGGTGAGGAGAGCTGGAGAAATAATGGATTTTGCAGCTTGCTGGCAATTCTCCAAAATCAGGAAAGAATATCATTTCAAGTCTGAAAAAAAAATCATTTTTGGTTAAAATATTAGGCAAACTTGTAAGCATTGCCAGTTGGTTTTTGGTTTTAGTTTTTATTTTTTGAATAATACTAGAGAAAGTGTCGAAATGAAAAGTCATTTCAAATAAAAAAGTCATAATGTTTCATTTAAAAAATGTCTGACAGAAACATTTAGATCTTTCTGGAATTTTGTAGGGGTTGTTTCCTACCAAAACAATTCAGTGAAACTGAAACAGACTTGTAAAAAGTTTTGGTGTTTCCAGATCTTCCTTTTTGGCTGGGAAGAAATGGTTCAGCAGAAAAATTTCACTTAGGTCTATGAGAGTTTTATGTGAAGTGTTTACCTGCCAGGCAGGCCTGTAACATGAGGCACATGGGCCAAATGACTTAGAAAGGAGAGACTCAAATCCATATTGCATGTGCTGCTAATGATGAGTCTACACTTAAAGATGAGATTGACTTAGCTATATTACTCAGGGTTGTGGAAAATTTTGCATCCTGAATGCCATAATTAGTTTGACCCTAACTCCCAGTATAGACATGGCCCAGTCAACAGAAGAATTCTGTTATCTCCCAGGGAGGTGGATCAGCTGCATTGATGGAAAGACCCCTTCCTTCCATCCATGTAGGAAGTGTCTACACTAGACTAGTACAGTGGCATTGTTGTAGTGCCATACTGTGCTGCTGTATTGCTTGTAGTGTAGACATGCAGCTGCAGTCCCTAGAGTGAGTGGAAGCCCTGGAGCAGATGCCTCTGGGGTACCTGGGAACCCAGGGAAAAGAGGCAGTTAGATTTCACTGGACGTGACAGGTGCCCCTGCAGAGACTTCTCTTGAAGCCCGACCATCTGAGCCTTGATGCATTATGGAGAACACTGGAAGGCTTTGAACTGTAGGAAGGCAAAATACCTTGTAAAAGTCAGCTTAAGAAACATGCTTGCTGCACCACTCCTTAGGAAGGAGGGACATAGAGCATGCCAGGAGCTTGCCTCCTCTCCTCCCCTTCCAGAGGTGTTTGTGCCTGTGGGGTGCTTTGAGAAAGCAGCTTTGCATTTGTTGTGTGGCAGGACTGCTCCTATGACTTTCTCCCATATTCTCCTCCTAAATGTGTATAAAGGTCAGCTACAGTCCAGCCCTAAATGTTTAGGAACGTGGCATCCAAGCACCTTCAGCAGCTCTGAGAAAGTCATAGCCCCTCTCTAACAAGACTCTCACGTGCTTCCTGTGGGTGTGTTGTCCCTGACTGAAAGCTGAGGAGGTCTCTCAGCTCAGTTGTCTTTCTGCTGCCCTCTTACATAGCAGGCCATCCTTATGCGTGCCACCTGCTCCTCATGATAGAGCACCCATTCAGTCTTTGTCCTCACCATGCCAGCTGCCCACAAAAGGGCTGTCTACAGCTAACTCTGGTGGTGGCCATTGTAAGTCAAGGACCATTACCAATCTCCTGCGTGCCCTGGAGCTTTGAGTCTGGTTGACTTTAGAGGGAGGTCTTGTCTACACTACACGCTTGGTGTGCGATTTTCCTCTCATATACACATAGCTCTGCTGGCTCACATAAATAACAATGTCGTTGCAGTAGTTGCAAAGTTCATCCTCACTTGTTTTTCATGTGTGTTTGTACTCAGCCCAGCTCACTGTGCGTCCGCTGCCTCAGCCAGTACTCCCATGGCTACTGCTGTATAGGACTCCTAAGAACCAACACAAGTAGCTGCGCACAGGCAGGGGAACTCAGACCTATAGCTCATTGTGCAGTCATAGCCTGAAGAGGGCAGTGAAGGAAACTCAAAAAGTTCTTCAAAAGCCAAATTCAGCTAAGGTATTAGAATGGGTAGCACCACTGACTCCATTGGAGTTACCCCATCTTCACACTAGGGCTGGATTTGGTCTCTAGGGCCTGGTATCAATGCAGTCCCTTTCACTGGCCTATTCACTGAGTGCAGCTAATGATCACAAATCCTGAGTGGTTCACATTCTTAGAAGACGTCACAAAACTCCCTCTGACTTCTGTGAAAGGGTACAATGTAATTTCCTTTGGTAGGTCTCTACAGTGCAGCCAAATAATGACAGGAAAACATAAAGTGTCCTTTCCCCTCTCCTGGCAGCCAACAACCCTTTTGGTTCCTGCATGTGCAAAATGTTCCAAACAAGAAAAGCCAACACCCCCACCAGAGTCCTGATGTGCCAGCAGGGATCTGCTCCAGTAGTCATAGAAACTTAAGGAGCAACTGTTTCATGCCCAGAGATCAGTCTGTAAAGTCTGCCTCTCTCTGCAAGGGGCAGTTCCATTTCAGGCAACATAGGGGCCTGTATGCTGGGAGTACATGATTCTCAAGATTTTCTTTTCTTAGTTTAAAAAAAAATCGTAGAAGAGACTCTGTGTTCTTCCTTCTCTCTCTTTGTTCCTCCATCTTCTGGCAACTCTTGTTTCCCACCCCCCCTTTGTCTTTAATTCACTGGATTTTTCTAACTGTAGCATGAGGAGAACAAAGACATATTCCTGAACTGACACAGCACCTTTATCCCCTCAGCATACCTGCTAGTTAACTCTTCAGACATGGGAAGGATTTGCCAGAGCTGTGCTTTCCAAGCACGGTCATTTGGGGATAGCAACTTGGTCGGTGCCCTTTGGAATATAGAGACATTTTAGTGATAAATACAGTGTTCTGAGAATGGTCATAGTCTTTGTGTCCCAGGAAGGTAGGGGATATGTGGCAGGAACAGTAGAAGGCCAATGACCAGCAAATTAAGTAAAATCCATTGGAGATGTATTGCAAATAAGATCTCAACACTTGCAATACTGTGCTTCTTAGCCACTATCCCAAAATCTAATGTAGCAAATAAATCACAGTCTTAACTAAGCTGAGCTGAATGGATCCTGGATGTTAGGACAGAAGGATGTTGGCAGAGTGTTGGTCTGCTTGGGTCTGGATCGGTGAAGTGTGGATGGCCAGCAATGAAGTTCATTGGAAGGTTGAATGGAGGCCCAAGAAGTAGAGCAGCAGAGAGTGTTGGTCAGAGCTGAGGAGCTCTGACTGAGAGCTGAATGGAGAGGTATGTGGAATGGCAGGGAGAAGTAGAGGGCATAGCTGGACTGCACAGAAAAAGTTCTGTGGCTTCAGAAAGTTTTAAATAGCTTGTTCTTGCTGTTGTAAAAGCTACAATAAAAAAGCAAAACAGGTGTCCATGTGAAGACTGCTGGAAAGAAATCAAACAATAGGGAAAGGGGGAGAGGGAAGTTTGGAGCTACTTGAACAACCATTGAAATGCTAAAGATGTAGGAAGCCCTGGTAAAGCAGAGCAAGGTGCAGCACATGGCTCTGATCACTTCGCTAAGTGATGTGTCGGAGCCACTGAAATCTTCTTGCCCACCCACCCGCCTGCCTACATACCAGTGAACGCCGCTGCACATGCCAGATTGAGCTGTGCATGCCAAGGGGCCTGACGCAGGGATGGCAGAAATGGAAATGGCAGCTACACCTTGGTGTGTGGGTGGCAGTGAGAGGCTGCCAGTGTGAAATACATGGTGGAAGGGCTGCAGCAATGAAAGCAGACAGCTGGGAGGTATAATAAGCAAACCAGGAGGGCTGGGGTAGCCAATACCATCTTACAGCCACTTGCTGCTCTTATAACCCCATCAGCACACTATAACTTAGGCTGCACTGTTTTCCTGAAGTACAGTTAATGTCTTATTTGAGTTTGACCCTAAACTCAGATCCTTTTTGTTCCCAAGAAATGTGCCACCTGAGATATTCAAATTAACACTATTATCAAAGCAGAGAGGGTGGTTACTGGGTTGTGGTTGATATTGGTCTTTTTGCTTTGGTTTGTTTTGGGTTTTTTTTGCCATTGTGGGGCATGTAGTTTTGTGTTAGAGCTTATCACATGTGTGCATTGTTTCTCTTAAAAAAAACCATTTAATCTGCAGCCCACCCTTCATTCCTTCTTGCTTGCAAAACAACTCTGTCTTTTGCTCATTTCAAACAATACTGACGGGGGGGGGGGGGTGATATCCTTGGCTTTTCCTGTGCTGCTGCTGGTGACAGAGGAATTCTGGTAGAGGATGGCTGGTTATGCATTAGAAATCGCAGCCTGAAGGGCAGCATGAATATTGCCCCTCTATAAATTAGAAAGGGCTTAAACCCCTTGTTGAAGAGAAGGAGGAACCTAGCCTCTAAACATTGTGTCAGCTGCCAGACTTGGAGAGAGAAGTTGGCTCGTTAGGCTGCTGGGAAGCAGAGCAATCAGCTGTGCCTCCTAAGTGGGGAAAGGCCAGGAAAAGGAAGCAGAGGCTTCTAGGAGGAAAAGCATTCTTGACAAGGAACAGTAGCTGTTTTCTGGTCTCCTCCAAACTCAGAAGCCTCCTAAAGCAGGGGAAAAGATGAACGTGACCATTTTCGAAGCCACTTCTACTGATACCCAGAGTCTGTACCCCTTGTAAGAGCTGCCTTTAGTTGCTTTCTCCATCTGGAGCCTGGGCTGAAGGAAGGAGCCCTGTGTAGCACGTGGTAGATGAAAGGCAGCTGCCCGACCTGTGTGGTGTCTGATTTGTTCCTGTGGTCAAAGACTGTTCTGTTTTTGTCTGGCTGAGACTGAAACTCATTAATGTGGGAGGATGTGACCCACCTGCAAATATTCTTAGGTATTTTTTGGGATGTGCAGATCTGGTCCGTTAGAGCGGCTCAAGGTGGGAACTCTGATTCAAACCCATGTCTAGATTCATTATTTCCATATGGGGCTCTCTAGCCATGAAGAAGTGGGCTTTATCTCTGCAGTGAAGTGTAGTCTGTTGTCTGAATCAAACTGGAACTTTTCTAGTATTGTCATTAGCTCTCCAACTTGGAAATGAAATTTCTTCTTCTGTTGCCTTGAGAGCACTCTCAGCAGCAATATTATGACAGCTTAAGTCCTTCCCTATTTCCAGGATATCAGGATGTCAGCTGGCCACTCGAAACCACTGACAGTGAGCAATGCTCCACAATACAGCAGCTGTCCTTTTGACACACACAGGCTATCCCATAAGGCCAGGCTGCCAGTTAGTGCTGTGGAGTTTTTTATGCCTTCCCCCATCACAGAAGTGAGCCTGGGTCTTGTCTGGGTGCAGAGACGGCTGGACTGTGCTTCACGGAGCCAGTGTTCTCTCTTTCTGTATAATGCTTAGTTCTTGTCTGCGTGGTGTTCTATGATTTTATTGGTTTATAATCTCAGCCTTCTATCATTCCCCTTGTTATGCAGATGATACACCGATTTACTGTCCTCCCTGTCAAGCCTGCTCTGTAGAGAGAGCCAGCAGTAAACATCTAATAAAGTGGGTTGGCATGTTCTGTGGTCAGAATATTAACCCCTGGTATTCAGCTCAGTTTATTTGGGCACAGCAGAATAATGGAATAAAGAGGTGTGGATGAAATTCATGCTCTGTATCTAGTGTGGTCTGTTGTGAGCCAAGACCTTCTTGGCTATGACCTTGGCATTTCCCTGAGACTTAGAAATCCCTGGGGATGGGTAGCAGGTTTCACAGCCTTGGGATTCAGATGCCCACATTTTGGTAGCAGGTCTGCTAGTCCTGTGGAGCCTTGCAGGAGCCAGTTGTGCTGGGGTTTTGGTAAAGACCCAGATTTGCTGGAGTTTCTCAAATGACACCAAAATGAGCTTTCCCTGGAGCTTAGACAGTTTTGGGGTGGTTGTGGGGCTCTTCTGAATGAAGGTTTAGGAGATCTGCTTGCTGGACTATCACTGAAGAAACAATGCAGTGTGGAGCTCAGATGTTAGTCTCATGGGGTCAGATGGAGATTACTCTGCAAAAGCCAGGCAGACTTAACATTAAGTCTTCTCCTAAGATGATGACATGCTGCTGCAGCAATGCCCTCATCCCAAATGTTGTATGAATTTGCCCCTCAGGGACTCACTGTTTCTGCTGTGAAGAAAAGATGCACACTTCGGGCTCTTGTTAAACCCTGTGCTTCTCTCAGCCAGATCCAGCCTGTACTCTACCCGACCCTTTCAGATGAGGGCACTCTGTAAGGCATGCATATTAGCTCTCTCTGGGTTGGGGCATACCTCATCTTTGGGACTGTCCTTCACTGGTTAGAAGTAAATAAGACAGATTGTCTGCCACCTTCCCTTGCTCTGCTAGTTTCTCTTCACAAAATTGTCCAGAGAGTCAGAAGGCCAGAAGGTACCATTATGATCATCTCGTCTGGTCTCCTGCGTAGCAGCTCATGAGTCTTCCCTGCTACATAGGTGAATGCTACTGAACAGAGAGATTTGTGGTTGAACAGGATTATGCGATGGGGCAGGTGGCTTTCTGGAAAGGATTAAGGCTCCTAGACTGCCAGTGAGTACCATGATGGGGCATTGTACCCACATTGGCTAGACCCCTAAGGAGGATGTGTGAAAAGCAGACAATAGGAGAGGGGTTGTGAAGATCAGCCAGTCAGGACCCAGCAGGCCCATATAAGATCTGTGGCTCCAGAGCAGGGTCAGTCACTTCCTGGAGCTTGTGGAGGGAGGACTGTGTCTGGAGTAGGCTGCAGACCTGTAGCACCTTGGACAGAGCATTGCAGGCACGAAACCTGGGAGCAGAGAAGGAACTCAGGGCAGGCTTCTGAGACTGAGAGGGGTGTCGTGGCCATAGGGAAGTCACCCAAGGAAATGAAGTGACAGTAGATGCAGAGGGGTGCAGCAGAAGGTTGCAGTCTATAGTGTCCTTGGGCTTGGACCCAGAGTAGTTGGTGGGTCCAGGTCCCCCTCGCTCACCACTGGGAAAATGGCAGGACACGTCACTGGAGTTACTGCTGTGGAAGTGGTTGGACTAGGATCTAAACTTCCCAGACAGTGACAAGGCCAGTGTGTAAGGCCACAAAGAGGACATTGTGGTTTCTGAAGCAGTGTGAGGGGTGCAGGCAGCCTGCAAAAAGGCAGAGATGGTATGCAAACAGCAGTTAGGGAGGGTCAGGTTCAAGCTAATCCCCAAGGTGACCAGCAAGAGGCGACATCGAGGTGGTGAGTGATGTGCATCATGATGGTATATCCTGCCTTCCTAAATTCTGTCTTCCTGTCTCTCTCTGATCTTTGTCTATGCAAACCCAGAAGCTCATGAGTGAGACAACAAGCAAGAGGAGGCAATGGTGTAACTGTGATCTGCAGGACAGAAAGTGATTGGTTGCAGGGATTTTCTAAAGAGGCTTCTGTGCTCTCATATTGCCTCTGATGAAGTCTGGATGGATGAAACACACTTCACAGGTCATAATCCCTTAATCTCCTGTATATTTATCTGTAGTAGCCAGATTACAGGCATCATATACAGAGTAATTGCACTCAGTGGAGGACATGTACAGAATTTCACACATTCATTTCCCTTTATCTCCTCCACCCACTGGTCACTGAATACGTGGCATCCATGTCAAGGGCATGTTAAATATGAAAAGAAATAGCATGGGAGATATAACGTGCTCAATTTGTAATAATTGGGTGCAGTGACTACAACAGCTCTTCTGTTTGAACTCTGCTACATTGTTGTGTATTTGTTCTGGTGATCAGGACAGAAGGTTTGCTTTTGAAAAGTGTGGTGAGTATTCCGACTTCTGGGAAGGGGAAAAGAAGCAGGATTGTGCCTTGCTTTTCTGGATCCTTCTGCCTAGGCAGGTTTGCAAAGGCCCAGGAAGATTATTGTACCTTGCACACTGAAAGCAGCAGTTCTGCAGGGATCTGCTGGACTGTATGCCACTGCATTGCTTTGCAGTGTCCAGGGGTGGTTGTCAGGAAAGGTTGATCTGGTGAGGCAAAGTGAAGAGTGGCAGCATAGTAATGAAATGGAAGGGCAGGAGAAAACTATTTCTGTCACAAACCAGGGAAATGTCTTGCTGTTCAGCAAATCATTTAACAGGCACAAAAACTTGGCCTTTGTCTGTAATGCTGCAGAGCTGTCTCATGTTGGCAGATTGACAGGTATCCCTCTTCCCAGATGTGACTGGAGACTGTACACATCAAGGGCAGAGCAGAAGAGAGAACTATTTGGTTGGTTCTGAGTTGCCTGCTGTCCCAATGTGGATGGCAGAAAGGAATGGGGAGAAAATGGACAAGAAGGATAAAAGCTTGCTGGCTCACTGGTTTCTTGCTATCTGAGTAGATAGGTAGGGATGGTGCCAAAGCATCACTCTCAGATCCCTGGAGAATGGGAGTGCCAGTGTTTAGTATTGCTCAGCAAAGGTCCCGTACATGGGTCCTCTTTGACTGGCAGTGATGAGAATATTTTTTCATCTGAATTTGTTCAAATTGAAATGTTTTGTGGAGAGACTGCAATAAGGTGCTCAGGGAACGCAGGCAAGTGTTGGTCAGAAACCAGTTTCATTTTCTGTCAACTCTCCTGTCTGGGTCCCCAGAAGCCCACCATCATTTACTTTTGCAGGGACTTTCCAAATTGATGGGTTTTGTTCCAAACGGGAACAAAAACACATTTTGAAATATTGGAATCCTCTATGAAATGGAGCTGCCATTCTCCACCCAGCTCTGAAGAGTATTCCAGTAGTACCTAGAGGTTCCAGAGGAGATCTTTGCAGCCCATTGTGTGAGACAATGTCCTCACACTTTTGGTAAGAGGCAGCATTGTTCTAAAGAGGTTAATATCCAAATAGACCAGAAGTATTACACTTGGAGAAATCTAGGCACAGAGATTTTAACTGATTTTCCCAATGTTCCACACAGGATTTGTGGCAGGTTTCCCACATCCCAGTCCAGTTCATCAACATCATTCTTCTTCTCAATGGATTGCAATTGTGTTACAGTATAACTTTTATTAAGTCCCTTTGAGCTGCTATTTGGACTGTTCTTTAAACTCATGTGTGTTTAAGTCCATGTATGGCAGTCCTTGTATCCCAGCCCTTCATTCCCTTCTTGCTGGGATCCTGTTGGCACTGTTGGTTAAGGAAGCCGTCCTGCTCTATCCTCCTCCACTGCTGCATGGAATTGCTTCCCAAGCTGCCATGGGATGAAGCAAATAGAACCTGTTGCTCACTGTGACTGATTTACAGTAACTGTCTCAGAGAACTGGTGACGTAACGACCTAGTCTATCATCTTTATAGCCAGTCGTTTGAATACACAGTGCCCATTCCTGCTCCTATTTACAGAGCCAATACCCAGTCACAGGGAATACTTTATTGTCAGAGGAATACTTATGCAAACTAACACAATAGCTTAATAGGGAACACCTGGAGAAATCTCCAAAGAAAGTGCTGTAAATTCATGCTTTCCCTATATTTATGAGAAAATTTTTCACTGGTATTTATAGTTTCACAGACACGTTGTTGTGGCTCTTTTGCATAGATTTGCATAGAGTGTTATATGAGTTAAGGATGTGTTGGAGGAGGAGGTGTTAATGGGCAGTCCTGTTTTTTTTTTCCTGAACAGGTTCCCATGACAAATCTCTAGCCCTGTTCTCTAGCAAACTCCCAACTTCCTGCCAGGCTCACAGACTTGTCCATACCTCTAGCTGGTGGACTATCACTGGGTGTTTGAGAAGATAACAACAGGTAGAAGGTTAGTGATTGCTGAGTTGTTGGAGCAGTTTGGACACAGAAAAAGCATCATGTGATCACTGGATTGGATAGGGTGCTCAGGGTCAGGTTTGTGGTGACTTCTCCAAGGAGCGCTATCCTCTGAACTTTGTAATCAGAGTTAAGGAGCATGCTTGAGTGGAATTGGCATATGGCAGTAATGTGTTGTGATGCACCCTCAAGGTACAAGCTGGAACTGTGGGACCACTGTGCTCCCTTTGATCTCCAGTCTGGGCTGTCTCTCACAATGCTGTGGTAGAGACAAGAGCCAACTGTTCCAAGGCCTCTTATCATTCAACTATTGACAGAGACGCATCCAGCTAACTGTGACGAATGCTCTCTAAGCCACTCACAAACTGCACATAGGGTGGCACTGGCGAATTCCCTCCAACCCTATCCATACACCTAGAAGTGTACTGTCTTACACTGCTCAAGACCCAGCCTTGAGCTATGCCTGCTCATTAATTAGTTCAACACTTTGTCAAAGAATAGTGGACATGCAGCAGCCTATGTAATCTTAGCAGATTCCCCAAGCACTTTAGACAAACTCACTGCTAAAGATAAAGCATTAAAATACATTTATTAACTGCAGAAAGGTGGATTTTAAGTGAGTAGTAGGTATAAAGATCAGAGATAGTTAACTAAGAAATAAAAAAAAGGTCTACATTCTGAACCTGAGCAGCCCAAGCAATATTTGAATCAACTAGTTTTTCTTACTGAGCATTGTAAGCAGTTCACCATTTTTAATACATAGGCTGAATTCCTGGCTCAGCCTGGGACCAATCTTCCTCATTCAGACTTTTTTCCCTCCAAACATTCTTGTTGCTTTAGAGTAGGTGGGGTATAACAGAGATCAGGGGCTTGATGTCACAGCCTCCATTTTATAGCCCCCATTCAAGTCCATGGAAAGATACAGCCTCAGACGCGGAGTCAGGGGTCACATGTGCCCTCCTGAGACACTGGGCGTCCATTGTCTACCTGCTTGGGGAGGGTAGTACTGAGAAAATGGATTCTCCTTGATGGGTGATCAATGCATGGCAGGCTAGTCTTAATGTTAATCTGTCTTGGAGGTGTTAATTGGTCCTTTATTGCCACTGCAAAGCCAGCTATGGGCATCTCCCAGAGTCACAACACATCAGTAGTGCACACATAGCAAAACTTCATAACTTCACATAAAGTTGTAACACGTTATTATAGGGACATAAGGTTCAACAGATTATGACTACTCAGATGATAACTCTCAAGGCATACTTTGTATAAAACATGATCATCATATCCCAGTTGTGACTACGGGGAATTCCTGGGTGCTATTTTGAGGTACAGAGGGTCACAAAGTTGTGCGGCAGATTTGGGCTGTGAAACAGAGTGCTGAAAATGGCTTCAATGCCTCCGTTTGGATTGACTTGCTCTCTGGTGCTGGCTTATAGATTGGATGAAGGATCTATTATGTCAGCTTGCTGAGGGAAATCTCCTTTAGCTCAAGTGGTAGAGAACACTGTCCTTGGAGCTGAAGAAGCAGGGTCATAGTCCTGATCCCAGCCACAGAGTAAGTCTGTGTCTGTTGCTCATAGCATGTGGCTGGTGATCCAGTTCCGTTGTGCTGGATCTGGATTTGGTTGCTCTCTCACTCAGAGTTGGATTTAGCAGGTGACTGTCTGATCTCTCATGCTGCTCTGGCTTCATCACAGGGAGAAGGGCTGAAAATCTTCTAATGATTTTAACCTGAAATTAAGGGCCTGGCTATCTGTTGAAATTCTGAAGGAGATCAAGTTAAAGAATTTCAGTATTGGAAAGAAAAGTGGTACATTCAACAACAACAGCCTCTGCCAGTATTTATGAAATACTGATTTTTTTAAAAATCTTTTTCCTTGTGAAATTTAAGAGAAACTATCATGTACTTGAACCATCTCCTGGAGTATTTTTGTGCCCTCTATGACCGAGTCAGCACTTCCCTGCTGGGCCACACGCAGCAAGCATGTAGATGTGTATTGTGTAGCATCTTATAACCCTGTACTTCACCGACAGTGTGAGTTTCTATGCAGAATGAGGGGGGTGCTATGTGAGCCTGAGGAGGTGTAGATGGTCACCAGCCTTGGCATCTTTGTGCTGTACCTTCAGCACGACCATGCCTTGGGGACTGCTTATTTTTAGGTTCTCCCTGACGCAATACCTCCCTGTGAAAAACCTCCTTCTGCCCTGAACAGCTTCCTATTTATTCTCACTGCAGGGCTTATAACTGGCTAACTAAAGGAGCATTGGCGGCCGCTCCCCTAGATGCTGTCTCTGGAATTGGATTGGTCAGATAACTTCCAAATCAGGAGAGCCTATGGGAGGGAGCTGGGGGCAAGGGGTGGGCAGGAGCTTTGTACATACACTCCCTGCCTCTCAAATACTCATTTTGAAAATTGCTTTGGAAGCCGATAAGTTTAATGTCTGTTTAATCAAGGTAGCCTGGGAGAAAGAGGGGAACGGAGAAAGAGCTCCACATGCAACGGCTGAATGGTTTCCCTTCACAGTTAGGGGGAAAAGAACTAGAAAGGCTATGAATAGCTATTTTTTCCTCTTTTAATTTTTTAAAAGCTCCGCCTGGTGAGGGGAAAAGCAGAGTTAATTATATTGAGTTTATCTCCTCCGTTTTGGTCTAAGATCAATCTTAACAAATCTTACAGCTCCCAGTGTTTGCAAAAGGCAGGGGGGGCAGGGGGGAGAAAAGGACCAATTTCCTTTTGCTAATGTGATCACACTGCCACCTTGCAGGAGAACCAGGTCTTGGCGCTTTCACTGGTGGCGTGCCGAGCAGGCTGGTGCAGGGCTTTTGAGAAAGGCTGGCAGGTTTGTTTGTAGGATCACAGAGAGGCAGCTGGTGCCCTGTCTCCCTCAAATAACACTTAATTCCCAGTGGTGCTAACTAACGCAGGCAGAAGTAGGGAGGGAGAGGGTAAGGGAGAAGGAGCGTCTAAAGCAGTGAGCTGGTAGCAGCTTTTCTGTTCTCTTTGCACTTTAAGGCTGCACTGCCTGGGTACGAGGCTGTTAGATTCATGGCTCCTGAGGTGGTGTTGGGGGTTGGTGCTATATGGGTGCTGCAGGGAGTACGGCTTGGATTCCAACCATCTATTCTGAATGAGAACTGCCTGTGTGTGCCTTACTGATGAGCTCTTGCAGGAAAGGATACACGTGCCAGAACAGGGCGCTGGGGGTCAGTCTCTTTTTCTGTTCACTGTTCTTTCTCAGTCCTGCTGCCGACTCTCTAAGTGGTCCTGGAGAAATGACTCCCCATTTCTACCTCAGTCCCTTCTGTGTGAAACAAGGTCTCATCATTGTTTCCGTCTCAGAGGAGAAGGCGTGGCTGAGTTAATCTGTGTGTGCAGAGTGCTTTGAGATCCTCCCTTGAAAGGATGATTTATTGCATGGAGCTAACACTTCCAAGCCATGCCTCTGGTTGAAAAGCTGGAAGTCACTACCACATGCACATGCAGTACTATGAGCTCATCCTCTGCAGAAAACTGGAGCAAGGTGGAAATAGAACAGGTAGCTAGGAGCATATGAGGAGGAACAAGTGAGAGGTTTAAAAGGGCCATTTGGAAAGAAAATTTTGGAAGAGAGTTAGATGTCCCTCTGTACTCAGGCTGGTTCTTCAGCACACTTGCATAGGGCTCAGGAGGGGCCTGGATGCCAAATCCTGTTTTGGATCTGAGTTTATCGATACCAGATAAAACTCTGATGTTCTTAAGACATAAACTCACGATCTGAGATTTTCCTGGTAATGTCTGGGGACTTCCTCCAACTAGGAACATCAGTTGTGTGCCTCGTTATCCACTCGGTGTTTGGCTGAGGCTACACCCAGCTTGTCTTGGAAAGCAATGACCAGCTGAACTGAAGTCTCTGTTACCATAGTGTTGGCCCAGGATTGATTTACGTACATCACTGGTACGGTTATTGGATGCCCCACTGTGGGTGCATAAATCAGTCGCAGCCCAACAAATGGCACCCAGCCACATAACACAATTAAGTAAAAAAAAAAGCAAGGAGTCTTGCAGTCATGTGACTATGGATTCTTTTCACATTATAACAGGTAATTTGACTTCGCCCGACCTCTGTGTACGGTTTCCTAGAGTTTGAATCCTTACAGATACTCTGATATGCTGTTACAGTATGACCTGATCCCATGTCTTACACTCCCCTGCATTTATTTTCACCCTATTCTATAAGTTCCCCCTCTTCAAAGCATCTGATGAAGTCGGATTTTCTCCCATGAAAGCTCATGCGATAAATAAATCTGTTAGTCTTTGAGTGCCACAAGACTCCTTGCTTTTTTTTTTTTTTTGCTTTACTAGACTACCACAGCTGCCCCTTTGGAACATAACACAGTTAAAGTTCTCATGCTATTCTGGCTCTTCCTGCTTCCCTGTGGTGAGGGAGTGCTGTGAGGGGGACACTTCCATGGGAAGGTTTATCATAGGTGGGATTTCCACACGGGACCCTGCCAGGCCTGGCTCACGTTCATCTTGGCAGCCTGGTAGAGCTGCTCCTTGTGAGTTGGGAATTCTCCCTCCAGCACTTGGGAGTCTAAACCTGAAGGGACCTGCTAGTAGGATGGGCAATGATGGTGAAGGAAATGAGCTGGATTTCCTGGTAGAGCAGAAAATAAACTGGCTCTGGGGCAGAAGGTTCTCTAGGGAGGCAGTTTCTGCGATGCAGTTGTGGATGAAGCAGCATTTTGTGAATGAGACTGGTCCCATCTCATCAGGGCTCTGAAGATGAGGACCAACATGTTCAGTTTGCTGTAAAAAAAACAAGGAGTCATGTGGCACTTTAGGACTAACAGATTTATTTTTCGCATGAGCTTTCGTGGGAGAAAATCCCACTTCGTCAGATGCTTTC